>CM042242.1:66242534-66350034 GCA_023566225.1 Romanogobio albipinnatus | reverse complement strand
CTGACTTTATTGTTGTTATTTTCAGAGCTTTTAATATACTCTTATAATAAAAATAACTTTATTAACATGTATTTATCTTTAACAAGTATCCTTTTAGTAAGGAGACCTCAGAAATCTGAGAAATACTTATTTGCAGCTGTATCATACAAATAAATAGTTAAAAAATCATATATTGTTTTTCTGGATTTTGTTTTTTCAAATACTTATTTTCCTCACTGTATATACCATCACAATGATATAAAATAACCGTTATATGTTGGTATGTGTGCCTAAGGACCCTGTCATATAATCATAATTCACATTGCAGTTCACCCTCTTTCGCCGGCCTGATGCATAAACACGACTATTCTTCTCATTTCATCATATCTCTCTCTGTCTGTCTCTTCTCAGTATCATCAACAGACCTTATTTGTCATAGTGCCACAGCTGTGTCAGATCTTCCTTATTTGGAAGTGCTTTGCTCATCCTTGCCTCTGAAAGGTCTCGCAGGCAGTGAAAGCCTGAGGATATTTAATACTATAGACCTGCAGTAAAAGAGTGTTTACCGTCTCACTGAACCACATAAAGAAACTGACATATTGTGTAATCGTTCGCTAACTGATGAAAGACACCGTAAACCGAGCAGGCGGCTTTATTTAAGAACAGTGTTCACTCTTTGATTTCATCAGCGGTGGGTTCTTGTCCAAAGAGGTTTTTATTGGGAATTTATTGACGCAAACCAGATCTCTTGGGATAAAACGTGAAGGTTTCAATGAACAGTATCAACACAGTTTACTTTATTAGATTTGGAGAAAACCAATCAAGACATTTAGAGACTTTTGTGCATACACTAGCATTCAAAGGTTTGGGTTAGGTACGAGTAAAAAAGCATCATTACTCCAGTGTCACATGATCCTTCAGAAATCTGTCTAATATGCTGCTTTGTAGCTCAAGAAACTATTATCAATGTTGAAAACAGTTTTTATATTTTTGTTGAAACTAGGGGTGTTCGAGTCCAGGTTTTTTGGAGTCGACTCCGATTGTCTATCGACATTTACTTTATATCAAAATAGGGTCAGAAATAAGACAAAATTGCAGTTATTACACACTAAATTTATGCCCTTAAAATCCCCGTATTAAAACAACACACTTTTAGCGTGATCGTCCAAATTAGTCCAATTTAGCGATGACTTGAGTGGATATCAACATTGCTACCATGCTGTTACAAAAAACTGTTATCGAGTGATGGCTTTAAGCGCACATGATCATTATCTAAAAAGGTGAGTTAAAGATACTAAATACTAAAATACATGCAATAATGTACATTTATTATTGTGAGTTTTTTATGATTTATGGTTAGTTTAAAGGGGTCATGAACTGGCTTTTTTATTTTTTTCTACTGTTGTCTGAGGTCAACTTACGACGTTCGCGTTGTTTTTACATTCAGAAACATCACAATGAATAAGT
The DNA here is from genome assembly GCA_023566225.1 of Romanogobio albipinnatus. NCBI lineage: Eukaryota > Metazoa > Chordata > Actinopteri > Cypriniformes > Gobionidae > Romanogobio > Romanogobio albipinnatus. Next base: position 66,348,588 of record CM042242.1, on the reverse strand, counting down.
AATAGGCTATTGTCTACCCTGGTTTTGACGCTCTCTCAAGAAACACTCGGTTTTGATGGGCGTGCCGCACTGAAGACTTGGAAGTAAACGCCCATGGCTAGGATTGGATAACAGTTTTGCATATTTAATGAGCTTCGGCTCCCCCATGAGTAAACAAGGAATTGTTTTGAAAGCGTGTGGAAAAACGGCAACTGGAATGATTCGTCCCACGGGGCTCGCAAAATATCTTTATCAAACAAACAATGATTTATTCATCCACCCGCGACTGATTGGAATGTTATTTTTTTATTACTTTATTACATTGATTTGATAAGAAATGCGCATTTCGATTCCGCTTATTGCTTCCTGTGTGCGCATTTTAATGTGTTATGAACCATTCAAGAGCAAACACGAGTGCTGTTTTCTGTGCTGCAGACGCACACAGAACGGCTTCTCATAGTGAATGAATAGTGTGCGATAATGAACTGAGTTCTCTTCCTCGTCTTTTTGCACAGCGCGCGAACAGACAAATACACACAAAAATGTCCAAATATTCTCGTAAAGAGTCATTATGTCTTAAGACAGTAGAAAAGAAAAGATGAAAACACATGTCAGTAGCCTATGGGATCCGTGCAGCTCTTAAAGTGACGGCAGATTTTCCTGATGCCATCTTTGATGACGTTAATCAAACAACAAAAGACGAGAAAATTCACTTGCTGTTCTTTACAGAATAACTTTTGTTACTACATTTGTAATGTTTAGCCTATATTTTATTAATAAAGTGCAGTGTTATTTTATATATATAACAGTTTCTGTACCTGAATACCTGAACATTTTCATTTCAATCTTACCTTTGTTCAGTTGTACGTATTTATTTGTGCAATTGCTCATTTGTTCTTTTTTTAACTACTAAATACCATAGCAAAATAGAAAAAAAAGCCTAACTAATGTAAATGTCAAGCGTTATTAAACTATAGGCAAAATTTCCTAGCCTTTGATTTTTGTTCATGGTATTCAACTATAATGAAATGTTTTGCAATAAGATTTGAATGTGAATTTTTTTTTAACTTATTGGACTCTAAATTAGGAATCAATAAGCAGAAGCGATACCCAACCCTACCGATATGGTGGCCGATATATCGTGCGTCCGTAGTTATTTTAGTACATCAAGTTAAACAAAATTAAAATTATGGGTTTTTTCCATTAAAACTAGCTGAAATAAAATTTCTTTCAGGATTTTTTACATTTTATTTCAAGTAGCAACAATGTTAGTCAGTAATGCGGCAAGCAGAGAGCTTGTATCCCTCGCCGAACATATCCAGAGGACGCTGAGCAGTGTTTACATTAGCAGTAATGTGACCATGCTAATTTATGAGCCCTATGTGGTGCCATTGTGGCAGCTTACATAACAGACTGAAGGCTCCACTTCACCCTCCATCCTCTCTGACCGAAGCTCTATTTAACATCTTAACAGTGCTGTGTAAATATTCCTTAGGGTGACATTATGTTTTCAAGCCGTACACCATCATTAGTCGTTCTTAAGAAGCTCAGTCTCATCTAAATCTTGTCAACTGTCTTCACTGTTCTCATTTTGCCGTTTTCCCTTGTTCTCTCAGAGCTGACTCTTGGTTTAAGAGCGACACCGTTCAAAGTCACCAGCTCAAGTCTCTCATCTGGATCCTCTGTTAAGGTATTTAACACAAAACAAAACCGTATTTGCATGCAGACGAGACCTTGAAAGCCTATACTCACCATTCTGAGGTCCACTTTTTATATTAGTCAGTATTTTAATATTAATTTCCATCTTCTCTCTGACCCTTACAAATTATCAGAGCTTATCAGTTAATTATCAGTGCTCACATACAGTGTATTTTCCAGTGTAGTGTTCCCTGACATAGACACACTCACTTCTGAGCTGCACTGTCTCAGTGTAAATCTGACACTTTAAATTGTCTCATCACTCACTAAATGAAACAGTTGACAAGTGTAAACAATTCACAAAAGCTTCAGAAAGGAAGTGGCTCCAGCACCAAAGACGTTGTTTCCTCTGTTCGTGAGAAAGAAACCCTACAATGACCTGTGAATGTCATGCACACTTTCACAGATTAAAGTCGGCATAATTCAAAATTGACCTTATTTATGGTCCCAATGCGCATATATTTATGTATGTATGTATGTGTATTAATTTTAATTCAAATAAATAAATATTTCAAAATAAATGCTGTTCTTTCTGTCTATCCATCAAAGAATCATTCAAATTTAAATTAAAACACAATTTAAAAAAATTCTGGATCTTTGTTGGATAGACAGAATTTAATTTGAAATATATATATTTTTAAAATCAAATTAATACATCCTTGCTGGGTCTTTGTTTTGGGTCACTTCTTTCTTTTAGTGTATGTGTCTGAACTCATATCACATCACTCATCTGTCTATCATCCCTGTGGTCTCATTACTGTCCGGAGAGACCAGTGTTGCCAGATCTCTCTAGAAAAATAAGGCCAAAGCAAGCAACTTGCCTCACCAAAATAAGACCTAATACGGGACTGTATTCTTTAAATAAGCTTTAAACAACATGACTGCCCATAAATAAGCGTCTTTATGGAAAAACTGAGCTTATAAAAAGCAGACATGGCAACACTGAAAGAGAGCACGCTCTTTACAAGCAGAATCTTTTACGAGTGTGAAAAAAACACAGCACCTCTGTCGACAGTGGTTTACTTTAAATCGTCTGACACAATGCGTCTCCAATCACGAAGATAACTTCAGTCAAAAATCACAGACACCAAACAAGTTAAACTGTTGGCATTCGTGTTTCTGCTGCAACATGCCAAAACGTTTGATTGAGAGCATAGCAATTTTGGGAGTGACTCAGATTCAGTCTCGCATTTGTAACTCTCGAAAATTTGCTGTGTGTGTGTGTTGCCTTTGTGAGTTACAATCATCCTCGGTCTCCCCTAATAGCTAATACAGCACCGTTTAAGAGGCCAGAGTGTAAAAAACACTTAAAAGGGCTGACATCTGCAAATTTGTAAAGAATTAAGGATAATAGCCCTTGTGAATAAGTAAACTTTAGCATACTTTTAAAAAAAGATATGTAGATTATGGAAATAATATACTTCAAAATAATACACATAATGTTATATAATAACTTGCTTTCGTACACTTAAATGTATATTAAGATGCATCATTATTTAAATGCATTTAGCTGAATTTTAGAGTGTTTTCAAGTAGGACTTAATTACAACTTTATATGTAATTTTATAATTATTTCTTATTGTCTTAAATTGTTGAATGTAATGACAATATAAAATTATACTTCACTGTCCTTTTATTGAAACTTTTAATATATTTAAATATATTTGTAGTCACACATTTGTAATGATGAAGTTGCAATGAATATATTTACTTTAACATTGAATCAGACACTAGTGAAAGTTATAATCAATTATACTACAGGGCTGTTGAATGAATTTTTTTAATCATGCGATCGAGTCGATCCAGAGTCACGACAGCACAGAGCGGATCATGTGATCGAGTCGCTCCAGAGACACGACAGCACAGAGCGGATCATGTGATCGAGTCGGTCCAGAGACACGACAGCACAGAGCGGATCATGTGATCGAGTCGCTCCAGAGACACGACAGCACAGAGCGGATCATGTGATCGAGTCGCTCCAGAGTCACGACAGCACAGAGCGGATCATGTGATCGAGTCGCTCCAGAGACACGACAGCACAGAGCGGATCATGTGATCGAGTCGCTCCAGAGACACGACAGCACAGAGCGGATCATGTGATCGAGTCGGTCCAGAGACACGACAGCACAGAGCAGATCATGTGATCGAGTCGGTCCAGAGTCACGACAGCACAGAGCGGATCATGTGATCGAGTCGGTCCAGAGACACGACAGCACAGAGCGGGTCATGTGGTCGAGTCGCTCCAGAGTCATGACAGCACAGAGCGGATCATGTGATCGAGTCGCTCCAGAGACACGACAGCACAGAGCGGATCATGTGATCGAGTCGGTCCAGAGTCACGACAGCACAGAGCAGATCATGTGATCGAGTCGGTCCAGAGTCACGACAGCACAGAGCGGATCATGTGATCGAGTCGGTCCAGAGACACGACAGCACAGAGCGGATCATGTGATCGAGTCGATCCAGAGACACGACAGCACAGAGCGGATCATGTGATTGAGTCGATCCAGAGTCACGACAGCACAGAGCGGATCATGTGATCGAGTCGGTCCAGAGACACGACAGCACAGAGCGGGTCATGTGGTCGAGTCGCTCCAGAGTCATGACAGCACAGAGCGGATCATGTGATCGAGTCGCTCCAGAGTCATGACAGCACAGAGCGGATCATGTGATCGAGTCGCTCCAGAGACACGACAGCACAGAGCGGATCATGTGATCGAGTCGGTCCAGAGTCACGACAGCACAGAGCGGATCATGTGATCGAGTCGGTCCAGAGACACGACAGCACAGAGCGGATCATGTGATTGAGTCGATCCAGAGTCACGACAGCACAGAGCGGATCATGTGATTGAGTCGATCCAGAGTCACGACAGCACAGAGCGGATCATGTGATCGAGTCGGTCCAGAGACACGACAGCACAGAGCGGATCATGTGATCGAGTCGGTCCAGAGTCACGACAGCACAGAGCGGATCATGTGATCGAGTCGCTCCAGAGTCATGACAGCACAGAGCGGATCATGTGATCGAGTCGCTCCAGAGTCATGACAGCACAGAGCGGATCATGTGATCGAGTCGCTCCAGAGTCATGACAGCACAGAGCCTTAAAGTGGGCCTTCAAGCTGACTCTCTACCAATACTCTAATGAGAGTTAGTTGACATGTAGTTGCTTAGTTAGTAGAATAGTTAGTAGAATGTCTAAAGCTTTTTAAAATATACTTTTAAGATTTGAAGTACACTATAAGCACACTTTTTCACAAGCGAGGAAAATGTGTTAATTCATATGTGATTTAATTGATGGTAAAATATTTGTAATGCATAGGAACAAGTAAATAAGTAGATGTTATTTTGCTGGTAATTCCCTTTGCATCTCTAACGCATGTGGGGCAGTGTGGTAATCTCGTTAAAGGATAAGTCCTGATGGTTCATTAGCAGGTTGGTGAGGCTTTTCTGCACAAATGAGGGATTAATGTCTCTGTGTGAACGCGACAGAAAAGAAAGAGAAAGCCTTGAAGGAAAACACAGACAGCAGGGATCATGATTTGAAGGCACACTTCTAGACGACAATCTGGTACAGAGGTAAATATGAGTAGGATTTGAGGAGTAGAATGTGATTGCCGTGTTGTGTACTAGCAAACATTCGCCTGAGCCGTTGTGCACATTCTGTGAGCTTTGTTACGAAAACAATGACAACTGCGATGACAGACAAATGACTAGCACTGTTGAAGTTGATCGTAACAGATGCATTTGTGTGGTCGTAAAATGGATATCGTTTCCTCTTGGCTTCTCTGTTCCCTTTAAAGTAATTTCCTTAATGGTGATTTGAGGAACAGGTTGTACTAGATGTAGTTCAAACTTTTAAGCACCGATGCAGGGTTTGGAGAGACTTGATGTGAAAACCAAAAGGAGCGGTATATTGAAAATCATCTAAAACTGTCCCAACCACACCGACTGAAGTTTTCAGTGTGACAGCAAAAATGTCAATCAAGCTGACAAAACCACGGCCGATCAATATGTGATTGGGATTTTGGACCAATGAGGGCCAATAACGGTGTGTGTGGGGGGTTATCCAGCAGGACATGACCGAAAAAGCCAAACGACAACCAAAATTTATTTATCTATGAATTTAATAGCTGTTGTCCTAGTGAAAGTGTTTTTTTTTTACAATATTATTCTTTAAGTTGTATGAGTTTTATTAGGCCTTTTAACATTAATGTAGCTCGACCAGCTGGTCTTTGTGTTATTTCAGCTACTTTTATAGTTTATGTAGGGCATTATTAGAAAAATAATGATTATTTCAAGACATTTGTCAGATTTTTGTCTATAAATGGCCTTTTGTGTAGGACTAATTTCTTACGCATCTATTCTCAAGCTTCAATTTCGAGTTCCAAAATGTAATTTTAGAGCTAGTAACAGAGCCTTCAGCCACTGATAGCAGACTAATGCAGTTATTAATAGAGAGAGAGAGAGAGATTAAGTGTGTGTGAATGAAGTGAGTCTGTGCGTCTCTCAATGGCGTTTCGGCAGCAGCGTCTCTACTAACAGTGAAACATTTTACTGCTTCAAGAACAGCGGCGTTATTCCCTCACTAGTGAGAAATATCATGTAGCTTATAAGTTACTTAACTATTTTATTGATAAAGTGAGTGTGTGTCTGTACTCTTTGTGTGTGTGTGTGTGTGTGTGTGTGTGTGTGAGTGAGTGGGAGAATGAGAGCATGTACTTTCCGTACATAATAAAATGTAATGTGGCAAAAAACATGAAAGTATTTAGTTGTATTTATTTGTTTGGTCAGTGTCATTGTGGGTTTTGATTCTTTTAATGTTGTCGGCTGTAAAGACCTTTTGAAATAACGAAGTGATATGGAACTGTAGCCTAGAAATCTAGACGCACCCTAGCGGCAGCAAATGTAATTTGCAGCCAGGGTCGTCTAGCAACTCGCCGTTGACTTGCGAGCTGGAAAAACCAAACTCTAGTCAGGAAGATGTGTTCAGAGTTTTGCCGACCGGATACGGCAAAAGTTTAATCTATCAACTAGCTCCGCTTCACCTTCTTCGTTGCTTTGGTTGGTTGTAGCGCTATCCTATTGCGTGCAGAGGGAATTTGAAAGACAACCGTTTATCCCGCCTCTCGGATTGAGCCCTGCCAATGGTGAGTCCCCAGACCCAGTCTCGATGTGGGTCTGGCTTGTCAGGCTAATGGAGCTGTAATGTGGTCAAAACCTGCTGGAACTACTTTATCTGTGTTTCACTGAAAATATTTGCACACCTTAGAATGTTTCTAAGCATTCAGATTCAAGCATTCAACAGCCCTGTAGTATAAATACTTTATATTCTACTGTCATGATATAGTCAAGACACTTCTGATGAAAAGGCGTGTACACAGTTATTTTTGCAAATCTATGGGAGGATAGTATTTAAATGAATCCTGCAACGTTTAACTTTTAGTCGAGCAAAACAAAATTCATATTAACCTCGTATTTGTGGAAAGGGATAATGTCATTGATGCCATGGTCACTTTGTCTGGCTATCACCAGACCAAGCTCAATTTAAGATTGAACATTGGTCTGGGGAGTCTGCTCTGTATTTTCTACTGCACAAGAGGCGTGATCATTGAGCATAAATTAAATGACTCTGTGCAAAATTTGGAGAGACCTTCAACCAATCAGACCACAAGAGGCGTGATCAACGGGCAACGACCCATCGCTTCTCTATCCGTCATCGAGTTAAACCCGCCAATAGCACGCCAGGTGGATAAGCCAGTATGTGATTGGTTCCCGCAAAAGTGTAACAGAAGCAGTAGAAATGAATGTACAGGTTTCCAGACTGAGCTGCAGGGCGAAATCAAATCCAGTCCTTTACCCAGTCTAATGCTCAGTTCTAGTGAACATACATATTTAAATACTTTCTGTTTGTGCACTTTGTGCTATTCTGCTAGCTGCTAACCACAGTCCCACTGACTATTTCTGGATATCCACCGCACAATGCCAACCTGTACTTTTCACTGCCCTTTCCAAGAAGGAAGAAGTAGTTTTTAATTTCATACGTGGGTGCCTGTAACGAAAACAGACTTTCTTAAACTTTCCCCAGGTGATGTCTGTTCCTTCCGGCTTTGCATGCCTAAATTCTTGTTTTGTGGGCACTGCTTTACAGATTGCAGTGGTATATTTAGATGCTCTGTTTTAAACTATGCAAGATATTTTTAGTTGCTTGCCTGTCAGTAAGTCGCAGCAGAGCATCTGAGGGTCAGGTATTGTTACTCGAATGAGACTGGACTGATTGGAATAACATCTGAGCCTCAAATAAATGCTGACACAATCATGCCATTGAATGATCTGTCATCTGGGTCAACGAGTTCAGAGGTGGTTGTGGCCACTCAAAGTTTCCCAATGACAGCTAAAGCACGTTTTAGTGATACACCTGCTGCGCTACATCAAATCAAGGCCAAAAATCTGAAACGTGAAACAGGACAGTAGTCAAGCTTGTACAATGGGTTTTTCTTTAATGTACAGTAGTGACAACGTCAGCATGAAGTCTGTTCTTTAAATGATCATACAGAACCATTGTTTCTAACTTACTAAATCTAAATGGTCATTTTAGAAAACCCAATGTTATTGTACGTTTTTTTTTTCTCCATATTTTATTGCATCATGCCTGGTTGGGACAATTATGATTATCATTATAATTGAGTATTATATGTGTATATCGTCATATCTGATCAAAGCTGTCATAATAAATGTTTTTTTGTTTATGTATATGTATATCAATCATGATTCATTTCATATACAGTTTGAATCTTATTAGCATAAGATCATCATTAAGTAGTATTGTATTTTAATGGAAACATTTAGGTAACACATTCTCTATTAACTGTCTTTTGCCTCAATAAACTCCTAATTATTGCTTATTATTAGCTAGTAGTTGTTAAGTTTAGGTATTGGGTAGATTATGGGATGTAGAATAAGGTCAGGCAGAATAAGGCATTAATATGTGCTTTAGCCAATGTCCTAGTAATATGCATGCTAATAAAAGCAACTAGTTAATGGTGAGAATTGTGTTACCCATATATCTACTGTAGTAGAAGTTAGAATCAAGGATAAACTATAACTCACAGCATTTCAACACAACTTCAGCTCATATATTTGAAGGCTGCTATTGGATCATTGAGGGTAAAAACATCATTGGGCAACTACGCTCTGCCTTAGGGAGAAACCGTGCAACCGGAAAAATTTAGTTAGTTACAAACTGGCTAATAGTTAGTACGCCTCTAGTGTGGACTGTACATTTCAATTTAAGTGAGAACTTACGAGCGGTTGGTGCAACCCTACCCTGCTGATGTAGTACATCTGTTACTAAGATTTAAGGTTTTTTAGACACTTTTATAAGCTGTTTGTGCTTTGGACTTTTGCAGCAATGTGCATGCGGTCCCATTGTTCAGCGTTGCCCTGCAGACTTTGTCCTCAGCTAGTGAAAGGTGTGAAGGACAAGAGCTCCAAAAAAAGAGAGCCAGGGGCTTATGGGTGATTGCCTACTGGAATAATGGCCACTGTTGATAAATAGATGACTGGCACCTGAGTTAGCGGGGGCTCTGGGGCCTCCAGCTGCCATGGAGACAGAATTCCAAGGCTTGCCATTGGCTGACGTGTTGGACAGCTGATGGGGGTTTGGAGTGGGGTATAAAGGGCTGTGATTTTGTTTCAACTGTGGGTCTAAGTTAGGTGTATTCTGTGTAGTTGCAAGGTCAGATTGTTCTTATAGACTATAATTGGAGTTTGGCACCTAGAGAAGCTGCTAACCATACCATGCCTGGTGTCAGCTTGGACCCCACGCCTAATCTAGGCGACGAAGTCAGTCTCCCGCTCCATCTGGATCAAGATTGTGCCGAGTCGGGCCTAGAGGCTGTGATTGGAGACCTTTTGTTACAGACGGTTGAAGATGAAGATGGAAAAGCCAGTGATGAACGCTTTTATGAGCTGGATCTCAATCTTCAACGAGCCGTGCAGGAGATTCATTGTGATTTGAAGGTTTTCGGCAAAGATATCGAGGCACGTCTGGAGGAAGCAACAACGCCTGTTGTCGAGGCAATTGCCACCTTACAATATGAAAATGCAAGTTTAAGGATCCTGCAAGAGAACCTTGCAAGGCAAGTATTGGCGCTTTGTGATGCCCTTGGACTGCCAGAACCGAAACTGACTGAAGTGCAAGACGTCAATCCAGCAATTGGCAATCCATCTGATGTTGAAGTAAGCCCAGTGCTACACCCTCGTGCCTTTGCTGAGGATTGCCACACATCGCCTGTATCGTCTCCAACCGCCAGTGTCTCACGGAGCAATAGCATGGTAGTATGAGAGTGTGTATTTTCCAGTCCTTGCTGAGGCAAAAGAATCACTACTGCACATACGTTTTGCAATAACGTGAGTGAAAAACAGACTTGCACTGCGAATAAAACCATATCTAGAGAGCACTTGGGATGTGCTCTTTTGATTTGGGAACTAATAGCAATGACCTGAATGAAACGTGGTTTGTAAAAGTGATTTCATCCTGTTGGTGATCTGTGACTCAGAAAGATTCATATTTTAAGATAGTATTTTGCATATTTATGCTTATTATGAATGGTGGAAAATCGGCTGTCGTCATTTGGATGGTTTTCGGTTTGAAAGCATCGTTTTTCCACTATGTGTTATTAGTAATATGCACTTATGGTGAATAATGTGGACTGGAAAATCTGCCATCTAAATGTAGGGGTTCAAGTTAAAACTTTAAGATGCTTAAGGTTTTCTTTCATTGAAGCCATTGCTCTCACTTCAAAAATAGACTGAAATTGGAAAAGAGTGTAAAATTCCCATCAAAGTCCCATCTACAGTAGTATGAATAATTAATTTTGTGTGCATTAAGTTATGCTTCAAATAGATTTTATGGCTTAGCACAGTACATTTGGAAAAATAATGAATCATGTGGCCCATTGCTGTCTGATTAATTGAAAGTCTTAGTGTTTGAGTTTGCTTCCAGGAAGAGATTTGATTCAGTCAGATCAGATTTTCCAGGGATCTTTTGATTTAGGGCAAGTTGCGCTCTAGATATAGTATATAAGTAGTTCAGTTGGAGGGAAAAAGTTGGTAGTAATTTAATTTTGCATGCATATACTAAAGTGAACATGAGTTCCCTAGGTTTGAAAACAGTAAGGTTTGTTTATTGCTTGGATATCAAAAGTGGGTTAAAACCCCTCTGAATTGGCTGGTGTGACGCAAAGCCTTGGTAATCAGGGATTAGTAAAAGGTAAAAAGATGGTAACTCTTTGTGGCACAAGATTTGCAGTGGGTATAAGGGTCTATTTCTGTACGTGTCTGGTGCAGGTCTTTGTATGGGTTTGGTGTTGGATGATGTGCATCACTGTGAGTGGATGTCAGACGGGGTCAATTTGGAAAATTGCACTTTTGCAAAATGGCAATGTTTTTTTAATAAGACTGCCAAAGTTGGCACATTACCTCATGAGATTAATTAAACAAATCTAATGTCGTTAAATACATTTAACACTCTTAATGCATTAACCTGATTTGACTTGACTTTATGCAGATCATATAGTTGTGCTTTTTTGTCTTTGTCTCAAGCATCCCATACCTTGGATATCCAATTTTCCATTCTCTCAAAGTGTTAATGCTCTAAACCCTCTCCTTTACTAACTGTTCGACCTGGCATGCACTTCCACGGCGCTGGCGGTTTGTTAAAGGAGGGATCAGTGAAGAACCGAGTGTGACACGGATGAGAGCGGCAGGCTAAGGCTCTCAGGGACATTCACAGAAATCATTGAGCTCTCATTCCTGTCTAAATGTCAGCGAGCTTCCACGGCTTTTGTGTAAACACAGCTGTAGACATGGATCAGATTCAGAAACATTCCCTGCCTTCCACCAGCCCCTTTTTCCATCTCCTCTTTCTGCTGTAATGGTTTCACTCACTCTCTGCTCACTCACTCTTTCTTGCCCATCTCTCCATCACTCTTTGCCAGTTTTATTTTTGGACGGGTATTTTTATTGTCCCTGGTCTTAATTCCCGGTGTCAATTGTGTTGCGGGGGATTATAACCGGTTTTGGGGATTAGCTGCTCGCAGTTATAAATGTCATCACTGTGTTTTTAGTGTCATAGTATCAGATCTTAATAGGCATCTGTCTGTCAGCATTATCATTTTCAGTAAAATGCATTTTAACATGAATTTTGTGATGATCATGCAACTTTTTTTGCAATTACAGTGACAACTTTGGAATGTTATGCATGGTTTTATAATTATTTATTTTTGTATAAATTTGAAAGTTAAAAATCGGTTCAAAATAAGTAAGACAGACATTTATTTGGAAAATAGAATTTGATTAAATTAACTAATCTAGGGGGAAAATATATGAAATTGAATGACAATTTTAAGTTTGAATTAAAAGGAACAGTTAAGTGAAGCGAAAGGCCATGTGTCAGTGAATTTATACATTGATATTTTTACATTCAAGTCCGTGAAAATGATCAGAATATTCTTTGAATATTCAGTGATGTTATTTATGCTATAGGTATAACCCTGTTTCACCATCTGTGATATCTTATTACTCAACATCTTTTTAAAAAAATTATAAAAATATCATATCACAGAGCTCGACAATAAGGACAATAAGGATCGGGCCAGTACTGCATGTTCACGGGAGTTGATTATTTGCACGTGATTTTAAGCCTTGCCAACTTAAATATTCAAGCGCAAGTAGCCACATCTCTCAGTTTGGTGCTCGCGTGCTGTGTGATAAGTTTTGCGTGCCAGCAAGATGCATGTGTTAGGGCGTGTTCACACTTGACGTCTTTTTTGAAGCTGCCAGCGTCTTTTTTACATTATAATCATATGGAGTAAACCGTGTTTTCAAAAAAGTCATGAACGCTTTTCTAAACGGCTACGTCTTTTTCTGCAGCTCAGCGCGTTCAACTTTTCTGATAAAAACGCCCTACGTCAAGCGCCTTTTTGACAGCTGACCAATGACAAGCGAGTAGCAAGACCTGAAAGTGGAGAAGGTGCTGGTTATCTCGTATGTATATTTTAGTCTACAATAAAACAAAATATGTCATAACACAACCATGCCTCTTTTCGTTTACATTTAAAGCTATATTAAACACATTAATATGTGGTTCAGACAAGTGTGCATATATGATTATCACCAATAAAATTAAATATGACAAAACACACACAACCTAGTCTCTTTTTGTTAATTATAAGTTTATGTACGATCAATAATAGCCATTATAAAAGTATAAAAGGTATAAGAAGCTATACAAGAAATAAAACAAACAATTCAGTCAAACATACAAAGTCAGCGCTAGTACAACTGTAACGTAAAGTTAAATAGCCTAAAAAATATGAAGTAATGAAACTTTACTTTGCCCTCAGCCTAAACGATTTGCCAGGGAACAAATTATAGATTCATGAGACCAAAGATAGATCTACTCAAGATGAATTATATTTCATGTTTAACCACCACAGAGACATCAGAGCCAGCGGCAAATGCCAGAAGGACTAGCCGAGGAAAGGCTGCTCTCGGCGGGGTTAATGAGCGCTGAGCGCCCGGTGATCACCTGGATCTCACAACTCTGAAAACGCCAGATAAAATATTCAAATAAGCGCTCTCTTTATCAATAAACCACAGATTTGAGCTTTACACAAGTACATTATTGCCTGAAAACCTCTTAAAACTACACTTTGTCACACATTAACAGTAGTATTTTTACGCTGGGTTTCTCATCAAGACATTTTGTATCTCTGCACCACACAACACTCTTGTTGCGGCTGTTGTTAACAAAAGATGCCCTCGGCTAGCCTAGAAATCTAGATGCACCCTAGCGGCAGAAAATGTATTTTGTCGCGAGTGTAGTCTAGCAACTCTCGGTAGACCTGAGAGCTGGAAAAACCAAACTCTGGTCAGGCCAATCACAGCATGTGTAGAGTCGGTGGGTGGGCTTAACATAATGACGACACCGCGTGCTACTCGTAAACACAGAAGCTGGCGAACAGCGGTCTTTTGAATCGGCTTTGGCCGCGACTCTGGAAGACGTGGAGTTAAGCTTTTCTTTGAGACAAAGAACAAAAACGGCACTGAAGTCATTCTTAAGAAAGGAAGATGTGTTCGAAGTTTTGCCGACCGGATACGGCGAAAGTCTATCAACTAACGTTAGCTCCGCTTCACCTTCTTTGCTCTGGTTGGTTGTGGTGCCCATGGTGCTATCCAATTGCAGAGGGAATTTGAAAGACAACCATTTATCCCGCCCCTCGGATTGAGCCCTGCCAATGGTGAGTTTCCAGACCCAACGTCTTGATGTGGGTCTGGCTTGGCAGGCTAGCCCTCGGCTGCTATTTGGCAGCTTTTTTTTTTTTTTTACTAATAGAGTGCTCTTGTCAACTTTTTCTTGTCAAAAAAGACGTCAAGTGTGAACACGCCCTAACAGTATATTGGATCCGTGCAGCTCTTAAAGTGACAGCGGCCTAATATTCCTGCTGCCGTTTGTTTTTATATGTTAATCAAACACAAAGACATAAAATCGCTCACTGATCTTGACTGAATAACTTTAATAAAGGTTCATCTATATTTATAGTGATATTTTACATTTGATCATTTCTGTATCTGAAAATCTAGTTTAGACCTACATGTAAAACCTAAAAAAAAAATTCAAAACAATCTAACCAATAACTAGGCCTATTTAATTTAGGTTTATTTTTGTGGTGGGGCCACTAGAAAAAATCCTTAGCGTTGAGCCTTGTATCATATGATATCAGTGGCAAATTATCAGTATATTTAGTTTTAATGGTGTTCAAATGCTGTTTTGTGTTGTCACCCTAATCCTCATGCATTTCTTCTGTTTGCTAACTTCAGTACTTTGTTAAAAGGATAGCTTGACTTTAGTTTAACTAGTTTAAATAAGTAGCTTTTCTCTCAATGTAAAAACGTTAATAAAACAGATTCATTGTATGTACTGGAGGCGGCAGTGGCTCAGTGGTTCATGTAGGTTGTCTACAAACCGGAAGGTTGGTGGTTCTATCCCCGGTTCCACCTGACCAAGTGTCGAGGTGTCCATGAGCAAGACACCTAACCCCAGCTGCTCCCGACGAGCTGGATGGTGCCTTGCATGGCTGACACCGCCATCGGTGTGTGAATGGGTGAATGTGAGGCAATGTGTACAGCGCTTTGGATGACCATGGGTCTGTTGAAAGCGCTATATAAATGCAGTCCATTTACCATTTACTGGAAACCACAGCTGCTAAGTTCATCACAAATAGCTTTTCCACAAAATGTTTTTTCAATGATGACTTGATGTACAGCATTTTACAGTAAAATTACATCTCTCATTAGAGTTATTCTCCCATTAGACCATTTCAGTTTTTCACTGTAGAGTAAGAAATCTTGCCATTAACCAATTGTTACAGTTTTGTTTTAAATGATGGTAATTTCTGACAGTGTACCTTGTATAATGTATCATGTATACAGGTGTCATGTTGCTGACTTTCTGTCCCTCCACACACACACAGATGGAGATGGAGCCCATTTCTCTTGTGGGTGAATCTGTGAGTGACATGGCTCATGAAGTCCCTGTGCTTCCAAATGGCTCTTCCATGACCTCCGTCAAAAGTGAGGCGCAAAGTGAGAAGCTGACCTCAGAGAAGCTGCAGGACATTGAGGACGAGGAGATCCTGGACAAAATGGTACTTCATTTATCCCAATATACCAATTATATACAGGCTTGCATATATACAATTTCTTAATCATCTAAATTATCTTAAATACTTTCTCCTGGTGTGTGCCCAAACATCGGACCTTTCAGACTTTTTCACCTACGACATCCGATCTTAATATATTTAGAGAATCACTTACTCTTGCTTTGAACAAAACCGACCAATATTTAAAGGAATAGTTAACCCAAAAATGAAAATTTCCTGATTATTATTTACTCACCCCCGGGTTATTTAATCTCTTAACTTGCACCCCTATTTTAGAGAATTTTCTGAAAACGACACAGATATAAAAATGTTGGCAGCTCTTTAACTTTATGGTCTATATTCATAAATCTGGTCTTATTTTAAACTAGACACTTGAAATTTTGTTACCCAAGAGTCAATAATTGCGGTGGCCCAGTAGTGCAACGCAATGTAAAAAGCAAACATAAGTTCACAACGAAAACAAGCCACAACACAACGGGAAAAAAAGCCACAACACAATGACAAAGCCACAACACCACGAAATCAAGCCACAACACAACGGGAAAAAAAGCCACAACACAATGACAAAGCCACAACACCACGAAATCAAGCCACAACACAACGGAAACAACAATGGAAACAAGCCACAACACCACAGAAATGCTCCCAACCACTCGGGCGCACTCGGAGCGCGGTAAAGTTGCCACTGTTCTGAGTCGGCAATCTTACAAAGATATCAATACCACAATTAGTTTTATGTAGGCTAACCATTGTTTATTGACATTAAATATTAATCCAAAATCACCTACATGCATTGTAGCTGCGCATGACGCCCAAGGGAACGTCTGTCAATTCCACCAAATGGTTGAAACGTATAATTTGTATGAATTAAAATTACATTTAACATTTAAAAGCATACATGTTAAAATTCCACAGCTTGATTGTATTGGTAAAACTGACTTAGTAATGCACAACACAACATGGGAATTTGAGCATTAAAAAAAAGTAATTTGAATTCATACAAATTATACATTTCAACCACTTGGCGTAATTGGCAGACGTTCTCTGAGCGCTGTGGTAGCGGGTAAAAGCATTCTCGAGTATAAATATGCAGTCATAATGCATGTAGGTGATTTTGAATTGATATTTCATGTCGATATACAATTGCACACTTAAAACTGATCGTAGTGTTTAGATATTTGTAAGACTGGCGAATAGAACAATGGCAAGGAAAACCACACTCCGAGAGCCCCCTAGTGGTCGGGAGCATTTCCGTTGTGCTGTGGCTATATTTCTTGGTGTTGTGGCTTGTTTTCTTTGTGTTGTGAACTTATCTATGCTTTTTAAATTTCGTTTTGTTGTGCACCACTGGGCCACCGTACATAATAACTCAAAGTAGTATAGGAACAGAGTAAAACAAGGTAAAATATACATGTAAGTGACTCATGGTTTGTTTTTTTAATTGAAAATCACTTGGGGTAAAATGGATGAGACTTTAATGTTCAAGGCCTGAAAATAACCTCAATATAAAACTGAATGTCTGATCATGTTTTGATTCAAATTTGAGGATGATACTCTCAAAAATGTAGCTTCTGTAAGCTTTTATGTCATGAAAAGTCTAGGAGTCCTTTTAAAAAGTAAATTTATTTCAGAACATTTGTAATTGTAAAAGAGTAGTTTTTCATTCAAATAAATCTGCAATAAACTGCTAATTATAATGGATATACAGTTACTGAAAAACTAAAGTAACTATTTACAGAATTTACAAAGTGCAAAAAACTCTTTTAGTTGAAATGATCAGTCATTTAAAAAAAAAATATATATATATATATATACTTTTTAACTAATTTTTTTTTTTGCCTTGGTCCAGCTCTGTGATGCACGACTGTGATACCGTTTAGTTCACAATCTCGGAAAGCAGCAAGATCCAAGCAAATAATGGAAATTTTTTATTTGAATGAACTATTCCTTTAAATCTCTTAATAGAACAAAACCAACCAATATTTAAATATCGTACCCAAGTGTCTGCAGCACTGATATATGTACTAGACAACACTTTACTGTAAATACATTAAAGCTACAGTAGATCTAAAATCACTTGTATCATCATTTTATATCATATTGCCCAGCCCTAAATTGCACTATGTAAAGGCATTATTGACATAACAGTAAGACTTTCTGTAAAGCTGCTTTAAATTTGGCAGGCAACATTCCTTTTCTCCACATCATTTTCCTGATCTCTCTTTGATTTATATTAATTATATTGATATTAATATTAATATTTGATAATATTAAGTTCCTGGTGGTGCGTGATTCATTAATTCACATTCAATGACTCATTTATTGACAAAGACATCTTTCAGAAATGCATATCAGTATGGAATTAATCTTTATAATGATATTATTGTTAATTTGTCTGGGTTGTTTTTGTTTGTTTTTTTCCATTTGATTTTACAGCTTGACGATTGCAAAGATTTTGAAGAAAGGAAAATGATCAGGACTGCAATGAGAGAACTGCGAAAGAAAAAGCGAGGTGATTATTGTACAGCACTCATCTCTTGCTCTCCTCTCTATATACCGATGGGTGTCTGACAACATATAAAGTGCATCAGTTCACAGTTCTAGACAGTGTGTCGTCTTCACTTCCCTATGGTTCAGCCCTGTTTCTCTCCCTCTTTGCTCTCAGAGGCTAAGCTGGGATGCACACAGGAGGAAATGGGTAGGGTTTCTGGATTGGGTGTGCGTTTGCACTACTGACCCCTTGCTAATGCCCAGGGCCTTAGTCAAGGGTCAGTTAGAGCTTCATTGGCTTTAGATTTGGTGTGTATTTGCAGATACGGTGTGTTTTTATTCACTGAAGTGCTACGTGTGATTTGTCATTGCATTGTTGTTTGACCATGCATGAAAGTGAATTTAGTTTGTAGTCATATGGTACTGCTTGCTTTGTGTTTGCTTGTTAAAATGTACACACATGGTGCTATGTTCATCTGAGGTGTAGGGGTGTGTGATATTGAATTCAAATAAATATCTTCTATATTTTCTGGAATTTTGTTGAGAATGATACTATTTGGTGATATCGTAGACAATAAATATCACACACCCCTGTGTAGTTTCTGTCACCAAAGTTTCAAAAATAATGTTTTCAAAAAGGTTTCCTGAACACACAGTCCTGTGCATTGATCATTGGAAGTACTGTGTTCTTCCCTCCTTTAATACATCATCCTGACGCTGTTCGTTTTGCCCGTGTCCTCAGACCAGAGAGAGAAGGAGCGAGATCTGCGTCTGCAGGAGCTCAGACAGCAGCGGGTGGAGAAATCTCAGAAAGGCCGGGTGGGTGCAGACACCAGTGAAGTGGTGGTGAAGAAGATCGAGCGCTCCACAGACGGATCCACTACCAGCCAGATCACCAATCGTGTTTCCCATTCAGGTACCACAGCAGTAATGTAGTGATCTCTTGATTAATTTGATGCTTTCTCCGGTTATGTTTATGTTTTGTAAGGGTTGGGACACCACAGAACTATTTGCCCAGGCACACTCGGTAAGATGACGTAAAACAACCGTCTTTGCTCGCTGTTTTGCTGTTATTCGTTTAACTGAACAGCCAATCAACAGAGTTCTCTCTCTCACCGACGACCCGACACCGGTTCTACATGTTGAATCGTCCCAAAATCGGCATCCAACGGTGCGGAACACACCAAAAAACTAAGTTGGCCGACACTCAAAAACGGCCCGATGTTGCCCGACGGCCAATCGTCGGCTTGGTGTGTCCCGGGCTTAAATTCAAGGTTCAAGTCTTGGTCTCTTGCTCCAAAAACAGTTATAATTTATCTTTGCATGACCCTAGGAATCAAACAAAGTCCATATAATACCTGGAAAAAGCTATTGGTTAGTAAACAAGTAGCAGCTATATTGAGTTGAAAGCCAGCAGACAGAGGCTCTTTTCACACGTTTTAAGAGACCGCCAATACAAATTTCACTCGTAAAACATCTACTGCAAAATATGAAAATATTTGTCTACCTTTAAAATTATATTTGGGTCAGTTTTGTCCCGGAATAGGTACGTTTCTTTTAAATGCATAGATTTTGGTGCAGCAATAACATTTTGGAAATGGGTTAAGACTATCAAAATACACATTATTTTTCCATAATTTTTAAAAGTTGGTCTTAAGAGATATGACCATTAACAAAAAGAGTACATTGTAACATCTATTGTTAAAGGTCCCGTTCTTCGTGTTTTTTTGAAGCTTTGATTGTGTTTACAGTGTGCAATATAACGTGTTCATGTTTCGTGTGTAAAAAAAAAACAGTATTTTTCACACAATTTACTCATCTGTACACCGCTGTTTTCACTGTCCTAAAAACGGCTGATGAGTTCCTTTATTCTATGAAGTCCCTCCTTCAGAAATACGTAACGAGTTCTGATTGTGCCAGCGGTTCCCGTGTTGTGATTTGACCGCAGCTTAGCGAACGTGGCACGGTTCCTGTGTTGTGATTCGACAGCAGCTTAGCGCACGTGGAAGGGTCACGCCTCTTAACGGGAGATATATGCGCTTAATGATCTCTACAGCGTCCCTGGGAAAGCCAAACAAAGGTGATTTGACTCCGGGATGAAAATAACAGCGTCTCGACGACATGGCGACAAACACACTCAAACGCAACACTTCCTCTTCTCCACGTGGGACAGCAACAAGACCACACCCCCTTTTTTTGCGTATTCTTGTGGGCGGAGGTTAGTCTGTTCTACTGACTGACGTAATTAATGAAGGAAGTACCAGGATGTAGTCCAAGCCGGCCGTTCGCTGTAGGCTTTGAAAGGGAACTTCTGTTAAATAAAATATCTCGCTTGGCATTGAACTTTGAGCTTTATAATTTTACAGGTATTATTTATGCTCTAACAGCAACATTACACACTAACTAAAGTTTGAACAGTGGGATCATGAAGAACGGGACCTTTAATGTGGACTAGTCCATTTGTATAAATGTGTCCCTGATGTGTCATTAGTAGTCAGTTCAGGTTGGTTCTCACATGTATTGAGTTATTTGAGTTTTGTTTTGTTCTGTTGACCTTAGTTATAGGCCTAAACATTTGATTTGTTTATTGGACTTTAGTTTCCTTTGTTGAATCTTTTGTGTAGAAGTCTGAGTTTATATTAAATAATTTTTTGGGGAAACTATTTTTCATTGCCTTCCTTACCTTGACTGTTCGGTCCCTCACAGCTATAATCAACACTTTCACGATTCGTTAATCTCAACAGCTGTAATAGTAAAAAAAAAACGTAGTAGAAGAGGGGTTCCACATGTAATAAGCACTTCAAATGCAGAGATGTCAGCCAATCACAACAGTGGGCGTTTCCACTGAAGTCTCACAGCAGACACTCCCCTTCAAACAGAGCATTCAAGCCAGAGGGCTAAAATCAGGATAGAAAAATGCCTTTTATTTCTAAATTATGACATTTTATGATGTTAAAATTATACTAACAATATAAGTACACCTCAGGAAACTGAAATCCATGCCATGGGACCTTTAAAATATTAAGTATTGACTTTTTATAAGCTCACATTCTATCGGGTCCAAACTGACCCGGAAATAAAAAAGGTGCCTGCAGTTTTTGAATGCATTAGGAAGGTTAAGGCTTCTGTGCTAACAGCCTCTCTCATTACTGACTGACCTCTTTAAAATGAGTAACAACACTTGCAGGTTGGGGGTCCAATTTTGTTTAATGCTGCCTGATTCTTTAAACAGTTTCACATTAATAAACAGGGAAATTGCGAACATGGTTAAATATTGTAAAATTAATGAACTATGAAACAAATTCAGTTTCAGCTGTAAAGCCACTCTAAAGGCGGCAATGGTATTGTCATTCAGCTCAGTTTAGTTCAATCCGCTTCATTAACTGTTGAAAAGTTAGTGCCATTATCCAGCTCAATTCAGGTCAAATGTTGTTTTCATCCGACAGTGTCAGTGCAGTTAAATCAATAATATTTCTGATATTACCCATTGTCTTTAACATCCCACTGTCATTGGTTGTGTGTGCAGATGACACCGGCAGGACGTCCCGCAGCACTATCATGGAATCCAGCTATGTTCAAAAGACCGACAGTGAGTTTATTGAGCTCTGTTTGTATTCTGTATTTAGTCTTGATTTCTATCAGCACCCATATCAATCGCTCTCTTCTCTCATCTCAGAGGGCTCAGTGCAAACAAAATCCTACAGTTACTCCAGCACCACGTCCACTAGGAAGGTTGGAAGGTGAGTGTTTTAAAGTCGACATGAATTCAAAAATGACTTTTCTTTTTTGGGCCTGGTCTTATTGTGCACAATTTAATTTTTAAAATAACTATTCAGGTATTAGATAACGCAGTTAACGTAATGTCTCGTAAAATCAGGTCGCATTCTACATACACTACCGTTCAAAAGTTTGTAAATAAAAGTTGTTTTTAAAAAGAAATGAATGTTTTTTTTCATCATAGGTGCACTAGATATATCATAAGTGACAGTAAAGACATTAACAATGTTACAAAACACTTAATTTTACAGTGTCCTTGTTACATATCGTTAGCCTCATAGCATAATTGCCTAAGTCATTTGTTGGCCAAATATGATCTGGGCAATTATGCTATGAGGCTAACGATATGTTACATGTACTTACCATTAGGGGTGTGCATTGGCACTGCCCTCACAATTCGATTCGATTACGATTCACCAGGTAACGATTCGATGCAATTCGATTCTACGATGCATCAAAATTCTACTGCACACAACAAGGCAAATTTTTAATCAGTCATGAGGCAATACAAGCAGTCAGATATTGAACAACAGATTTTATTAGCTGCTATGTGTGTATTATCACTCTCCTGTATCTTTGACATAAATGTCATTAAATAAAATAAAATTGAATGGTACAGGGTATTGGATATGGCATTTTTCAAACCTGAAAAAGAAAACATAAATCACTGCTTTCAGTGCTTTGAATAAGAAATGTTTCTCTTCTCTCTGCTTTAGAACCATTTGAAATTATATAGAGCAATAAAAACCAACTAAGCCAACTTTTTCCAGCAGTGAAAATAAGTGTTTTTTTTACACACAGTAAAAAGCTCTAAGACAGGGCACTTCATGAACTCCTGTGCAAATATTAATATGTAATTACAGTCACACTATTGTAACAACAACCACCACCCAGGCACCCAGCAATAGATATATTCAGTGCAACACACACAGTAACGTTGACACTAGCGACTCGTCAATTCTTGGCTGGGATGTGTCGACTTTTTGTGTTGTTGTTGTTGTTGTTGAAGCCAACTCAGGATGCCAACGATAAACATGGTTCGTGAAGTTAGTTGTATTGCCAACGTGCTTGATTTTAGTGTGGCAGGCGCGTTAGCAGGGCGTAAGCAGCGCATATTTTTTTCGGCGCCCATGTTAACAGATTAGAGCATTCACATCGCACGCAGAGGCGGTGCGGCAGCGCATCGCAGGAGCAGAAGCAGCAGTGCCACGATCGTTTCTGCGCCGAGTCTATTTTTGCCGCGCTGCTCACGCTGATTTAAAGCCACAGTGGATTGTTCTTGATCAAAACTGACCAGATTAACATGGAAAATAACAAATTTCACCATGAAATCATGTAGTGAAGTGCCCCGTGTGTTTCACAATCACCATATGACATCCAGAGCTGTTAAAAAAATTAAAAACACAACACCAAACTTCAAAAGCCTGTTTAAATTATTAAAACTAGAAGCATATATTCACTTTAATGTTAACTTACATTTATCATGTGAACTACTTGTATACAACAAGTTATATGCATGTGTGTTTGGGACAGAGGGGAACAGGTCGCATTTGCAGCATATGCTGCCCATCATAAATCAAAGCACGAGACAGACGGGGCTCGGAGGAGAAGACCGGAAAATGTGACATAATGTACAATATTTGTCTGTATTTGCAATATACGAGCTGCGCGAGACAAACGCTGCCAGTGTGAATCCACTGCTAACGCGTGCGGTGTGAAGCCGGCGTCAGAATCCGAAATGTGCCCAGATGTCCGCTTTCCAAGCTTTGGGTGCGTTTTTAATTACCCATCTATCGCGGTCATCTCCCTCCGCCTCAGCAATCTTGATTGTTGTTGTTATGACCCAGGAAGTAATTGAAACTTCACAACTTTATTGTCCAACTCAAGGCCAGAAAATAAACGGTGACATAATCGATTATGGCACTTTGCCGCATCGATGCTGAATCGTGCATGCCCCGCATTGCGATGCATCGCTGAATCGATTATTGTTGACACCACTACTTACCATAGTAATAACAGTAAATGATGCATTAGTACATGCAACCAACCCTAAAACAAACCATAATCCTACCCCTGGTAAGTACGTTGGTAATTATTATTACTCAGTACTTAAATATATAACAATGACACCTTAAAATAAAGTGTAACCCTTTTTTTTTTTTTTATTCAAATACATTTTAAACTTGATATTACTGAATATATCATGGTTTCCACTAAAATATTAAGCAGCACACTGACTATAAATCCTTCTATAAATGACTATAAAAATATAATAATTGGGATCTTTTGTCTTACTTTTGTCTCTATTTCCTTTAGTGTTTTTGACCGTGAGGACAACACGTCTCGTAGCTCAAGTAGATCATCAGCTCTTGAGCGCAGACAAACAGAGAAATCAGAGCTGTCGCGGGCTCAGATGTTACCCAAGACATCTGCCACACAGGCACGAAAAGCCATGATCGAGAAGCTCGAGAACACCGGAGGCTCTGGAGGGTGAGTGCATGGTTTTCAGACACAATCGGGCTCATTTAGCTCACAAGAAGTAACACGCATTTCGCTTTCTGCCTGCAGCAACTCCGCAATTACTCAAGTAAACAAGGTGCAGCGCTCCACAAGCTTCGGTGTGCCCAACGCAAACTCCATCAAACAGATGCTGCTGGACTGGTGCAGATCCAAGACCCGTTCCTATGAGGTAACACGAGAAAATCTGAAAAATAAAACCCCAGTCATCATTTGCCCACCCTCAAGCATTTTGGATCTTCTTTCCTCCACCGAACACAGTAATTTAGCGTGTGCTTACAATTAAAAACGACAAAGCACCACAAAACTGCCCTAAAAACAAAGAATAGAAAAGAGACCGTTCTTACTGCTTACTCTTACTGTTTTTTTTCTTCTCTCTCCTACATGTCATGAAGAATGTGGACATCCAGAACTTCTCCTCCAGCTGGAGTGACGGGATGGCGTTCTGTGCTCTGGTCCATAACTTCTTTCCCGAGTCCTTCGACTACTCCAGCCTCAGTCCCAACAACCGCAGGCAGAACTTCGAGGTGGCCTTCAGCACAGCAGAGTGAGTCCATGCGCTCATATCACATGATCAGATACATGCAAGAATTAAGAGCCATTAAATCCCCCGGCAGGAATACAATTCAATTTGTGAATGTTTGCACTATGGGGCGAATTCACTAAACAGTTGCAGCTTCTGACATTATTCACAGCCAAACTTTATCAGGTGTACGTTCATGCTAAATGTGTTCATAAATGCATTCTTACATGAATTGTTGCATTGAATGACAATTTGCATAAAATAGAAAACATTTACTCCGTTCAATGCTAATAAGGCATTTCATTGGCCTGATGCAAGTAGTGCTTGTGTACATTTTTAATGACATTTATAACCGGGCCAATATCCAGACGTGTCACATGCACTTTCTGCATCTTGAGCTGAAGTGTCTGGATGTCACAATGGTGGAGTAATGCTGTCCAGTCACAGTAAATCTGCCAGGTGGAGGCGGTCTGCTGCAGCCTCAGAACCGGCTGGAGAATAAAAGGAAAAACTCCATTCATTTTCTCCATAGGGAAATTGATTTTTAATTTATAAACCTTTAAAGACAGCCATACTGTAAGCTATGAGGTTGTTAATCACGGGTATTTGCTTCTGTTGAAGCATTCAACTCGCATTATTTCAACTTATTTTTAGAATTGTGTTTAATAGCAGAATTTATGGTGAAAAACTACATTACCCACGATGCTGTACAGCTAATTCCACCAATCAGAGTCACAGCAAACAAATCTCTCCGCCCACTCCCATGAAGCACTGTGAATGACGTAATCAAGTTGGTCTCCCTATATTGTTTCAAATAGTTTTATATTTCTCCATCGTTTTTAGTTTGATTATACTGTTTGCAATGCCTCATGGGATTGTAGTTCTTTCCATCACTAAAGCCGTTAAGGCTTATGTCTATGTATTTTTGTCCAATTTTCTAATACTTTTTTGCTTCCAATCAAAGTTTGTAATGTTGTGATTCACCTCGTAGCTGGTTGGATCGGTTCATGGCTTATAACACTTTAACAAAGACTTTTTTTTAATCCTTATGGGAGAAATGAATGGAAAAAATACTTTATTGCCATCCGATCATTTTTTTTTTGTAGGTGTATTTGTGGCAACACCTGATTTGCCAGAACACCAGATTTTCAAACTATGCAGACAGTGTGTGCAATTGATTCTTAGTGAATTGCCCCATGTTTCCATTACTGTCAAACTCCAAATAACACAGGAAAAGACTGGTAAGATTTTTTAATGGTTTTAAAAGAAGTCTCTTCTGCTCACCAAGGCTGCATTTATCTGATCAAAAATACAGTAAAAACAGTAATATTGTGAAATAATATTATAGTTTAAAATAACTGTTTTCTGTTGCAATATATAGTAAAGTGTCATTTATTCCTGTGATGCAAAGCTGGATTTTCAGCATCATTACTATCTAGAACTAGAAATCATTCTAATATGATGATTTGCTCAAGAAACATTTATGATTCTTTTGAAACATTATAAATATCTTTGCTGTCACTTTTGATCAATTTAATGCTTCCTTGCTGAATAAAAGTAAAATACTTCAACTTTTGAATGGTATTGTAACTATATGACATCGGTTATGGCTCATAATCCATCTTGAATTGTCTTTTTGTTGTGTTTTAATACAACTGAACCTATTAACAAGTTAATCCGGTCTGCATCTCCAGTCCTCTGAGATTAATCATCTTTTAATAGCTGTCATTTCCTTGAGTCAGGTCCACTTGAATAACTAAACCCTAATTACTAGCTTTTTAAATGATTATTTGCATTTCTCCTCTGCTCCTTTCCTTTTCCATTTCCCAGTAACATAACATTCATGCATTTTAAGCTCCTTTCTAAACGGGAAATATCCAGCTGAACGCTCGGCTAGTGTCTGCTAACGGAAGAGCGTTACTCAAAGTCAGTATTGTTTGGTGACCTGAGAATAGGCCTTAACCTGCTTCCCCTTTCATTACCTTTGACCCGGCTGGTCTGTGTCCAGGTAATCCCAGTAGACACTTCATGTCATTCTCCTTCACCTGACCGTGAGCACTGGTTTATCTCACTACCCTGGCTGTCATCATCATTAAAGGCACCATCTGTAATTGCTTCAGTTTGCGAGTCATTAGTGCTGTTTGACCTCAAGGAGGATTCAGTCGTTTAGTCACACATATGACTTCCATAAGCACATTTTGGTGCATTTTGAAATGTTGCCTGTGAAAGCAAACCAAACCAAAGAAAAAATGCAATATACCGTAGTAACAATTGAAGTCCCTGTTTTGAAACAAAGCAAACAATCTACAGGTCTGAAAACACCTTAAAGGTGCAGTAAGCGATTTCTGAGAAACACAGTTGAAAATTTTAATCAACACCCAAACAAACATTGTGCGCACGGTGTGTGTGTTGGGAAAAAATTGAGTTTTGTACATAATCCTGGCTGTGACAATAGGACAAAAAACGAACTGATCAGGGGTGTTTCCCAAAAGCATTGTTAGTCAACTATTGTCACAAGTTCTGTTGAACTCTGTTGGTAACGACCATTGTTGCTTTTGGGAGACGCATCCCAGACCGAGCACCACAACACTCTTGTAACCAATCAGCGATAAGGGGTGTGTCCACTCATGATGGGGGAGGGGAGAGAGAGAGTGTGCATGCGGGACATTTGTAGAAAGACATTACCAAAGAAGAAAAGGTCAGAGGAATATAATTGGAAAAAGAAGGGCTACGATCAGGCAAGATCTTTAGGACCCGCGTTAATATTGTTAAAGCTTTCCAGCGCTGGAGAGACGTTAGAGCAGGGCCTAAAATGAACACTCTTAAAGCGCCAAATGCCATGAAGAATCGGCGTTGGCGAGTAAATGAAATGTGGTCAATCACTAGCCTGGTCATACCAGACTCTCGTCCATTTCATTTGTACAGAGAGTCTGGCCAACCCTACATTGACAAGTGTTTACTTCCTTGAAGGCGGTACTCTGTTGAAGTTTAAAACTATTGGATCTGCCAAGAGCCACTCTGGATCTGCCATAACCAATCGCTAACATTTGGTCGTGATGCATGTCATCTCCAACTATCGCACGACATCAACGTCATCGTTCTCAGCCACTCCCTCTGTTCGCTGATTGGACCGGTTAAAATTTGACCAGAGAAAACCAGAGGATATACCGCAGTCCCAGAAGGAGTACTTAAGGAAAATGAAAATTGAGCGGAAGTACGTAGGAGGGCGGAGCCAGGCTAGTCAATCACCAGATGGCCAGTAACATTTTTATGCATTCTAACAGTGCAATGTTGTGAGAACTTGAATAAACATGAACGACGCTCAGGACCGATGACGAGCCAGCGCTGCATTGAAAGTTAAAGCCTTAATCTTGAATTTAAATATTCAAGAGCAAGATGACGCAAAATGGAACTCAATTTGTGACTCGTACGCTGTGTGGGAAGTTCATCAGAAGCTCGCCGCTTCTTAGACTGAAATTAGCTCTTTTTCATGCACATATTCACACAAAATTGTCAAAAAATGCCCATCTCCTAGTGAACAGTCGGCTATGGCTTTAGTGAACGTAAACAGTCGAGAAAGACAAAGCATGTGTAACAGTATATTTGATCTGTTAATTGTCTTAAAGTGACAGCAGCCTAATATTTCGGTGTTTTAAAAAAGAACAAAGAAAAAATCACCTGCTGCTCTTGTCTGAATAACTTTTGAAGGATTAATCTGTTTAATCTATGGTTATTTTACATTTGATTTACTTTATTCAATGTCTCTACCTGAAAACTACCGTTGCTCGTCTTTATATAATGTTTTAAATGTATATTAATTAGGCTAGTAGTTTTAGCTGATTGGAATAGAGAATCTACAATTTTGAACAGTTTAATGGCCGGTAAGTCACTAGCCATTGGCAGGTGGGGCAGAAAGTTAGTTTTAGGTCCTGTGCAATGCTGCGTTCACACCAAACGCAAATAGAGCGTCAAAATCGCGTCTACTTGAACATTTTGAATCCATTCGCGCGTACACAGCGAATTGGACGCGCGTATAAATTGAGCATTTGAAGCGAATAGACGTGCGTTCAAGGCGCTCCAGGAGAAATATGTCATAAAACACCACTCTGCCTCTTTTCATTTTCATTAAAAATATATATTAAGCATTAATAGTCACACAAATGTGGTCCAGGCAACTCCTACATTATCTTCACTGCATGTGTATTTAAATATCCTTAAAAAGTAAAGTTATGAAACTTCTTTTTGCCCTCAGTCACAACGATTTGGCAGACAACAAATTATAGATTCAAGAGCAAAGATCGGCCGTTAGATCCACACGAACCACTACAGAGACATCAGAGCCAGCGGCAAACGTCACAAGGACTGGCCGAGGAAAGGCTGCTCTCGCCGGGGTTAATAAGCGCTGAGCGCCCGGTGATTTCCTGGAGCTCACAACTCCAAAAGCACAAGATTTTTTTTTTTTAAATAGGCGCTCTCTTTATAAATAAACCACAGATTTGAGCTTTAAACACATTCCCACCTGAAAAAGTCTTAAGAACCTCATTTTGTGACACAGTAGTATTTTTAAATTATGCGAGGTTTCTCATCACATCACTTTACCACGTGACAGCAGCGAGCAGGCTCCTGATTGGTTAACGCAGCGCGAATTGACGCCAAAGTTCAAAATGTTCAACTCGGGCGTCAGACGCGAATTCGCTTCAAACGCGTGAATGCACAAAAAGCAACACTCGTATCGCGCAAGATGCTCAATTCGCAAACTGGACGCGCGAATGAGGCGGAAATTCCGTCCATCGCGCCGCACGAACCGCGTCTATCGCACCGCAGGACCTCCAGACACGTGTCAACGCGCCTTTCCATTGACATAACATGGAAATCACTCGCTCCTAATGCTATATTCGCAGCATTAGAGAGTATGAAGGCCTGAAAATGGATGCAGATGTTCGTGAGTAACAGGTTTTGCTGTGTTTCACAGAGCTAATGCTGTAGTACTGTGTAATGCTGTCTGACGCACCAGCTGTTAGTCGTCGCATGTGTTGCATAGCGTGTTTATTATTTTGGGGGCGGAGCAATGAAGGGTGTGTTTGTTTGGGTGTTGATTTCGAATATCAACAGTGTCTCTCAGAAATCGCTTACTGCACCTTTAAGTCTATCTAATATCTGGGGTGGTATTGTTTTTTTACGAGCAGTAACAGATGTGTGCCTTTAAAGATTGCAGTCTCCACTGCTCCAGCATGAGCCATCACTGAGCTTCTACAGACACCCAACAGGCTGTTTTACAGTCAGACAAACCGTGTTTGTCTGGAGCTGAAGGGTTACGTGTTGCATTGCTGCTATTGTCCCCATACTGTATGTTCTTGTTCACTGACACATTTGCATAATGAGATCACCACATGGATGCATTGTTGCTCTATTTGATGTTGTTTGTCTTTGCACATGTATTCGTTGTGATTGTAAAGCATGAAAACACTGTCATCACAGAGTTTAATGTGGGCTTTTTTGATTTTGTCTTGTGTGTCTCATTTCTCTCCCCTCACTGGCCCTCGTATTTCCCACTCCACCTGTCCTTTCTCTATCCTCTCTTCTTCCTCTGTCCCCCACCCCGTGGCCTCGCCGCCGTGAGAGTAGGAAGCTGGCCGACTGTCCGCAGCTTTTGGATGTGGAGGATATGGTGCGGATGCGGGAGCCGGACTGGAAGTGCGTGTACACGTACCTCCAGGAGTTCTACAGGGGATTGGTGCAGAAGGGCTTGGTCAAAACCAAAAACTCCTCCTAGGGTCAAAACTCAGAACAAACGGTGAGAGCCAGATCAGACCTTTGAGGACAAACGCAGCTCGGACAATCCTGGCTGGATTTGAACTGAACGTGATGGAACAAACACATTCTTTTATCATTAGTGGAAACGGATGAAACGGTGCATGCAAGTGAAAGTATTCAAAATAATGAAAATATCGTTTTTTTCTGAAATATTTCACTTTATTTGGATCTGAGAGCAGGTCTATTATAGTTAAAGTAAAACCATTTTCATTACTTGAAATAATCAAATACTTATACACAACTAGGGGTGTGCGATATTATATCTCGATATTTTCTCGATTTTATCGATAACGATAATTGGACAATATATTACAGGATTTTTACCTTTTTATAATGCCAATTTTTCTAACCAAATTGTATGTATGCATCCTCTTTTGCGTCCAATTATTACATTTAATCAATTAATTAAATTTGAATAATAAGATGCAATAGGGCTGTTACCAATCAAATTAAATCTGTATCAACATAATTCATCTTTGCACTAGCATACTTGCGTCTGAAGTGGCATTTTGATGCTTTTAGACTGTTTAGTGCAGCTCAGAGGGACATTAATGAATAACCAACAAATGCATAATGTTTTAAACAAGGAAACGTTGAATGTTGATATTTGAGATGATTTAAAACATGAAAAGGTACTTTAAATGTGAAATTAAAACCACCAGTAGGTGGCAGCAAGTCACGGTTTATGAGTGAGTCATTGAGATTCAACCGATTCATTCATGATCAGGAACGAATCATTTGACTGTCTAAAGCAGGGGTGTCCAAACTCGGTCCTGGAGGGCCACTGTCCTGCAGAGTTTAGCTCCAACTTGCCTCAACACACCTGGCTAGAAGTTTCTAGTATCTCTAATAAGACCTTGATTAGCTGGTTCAGGTGTGTTTAATTGGGGTTGGAGCTAAACTTTGCAGGACAGTGGCCGTCCAGGATCAAGATTGGACACCCCTGGTCTAAAGGGATAGTTCACCCAAAAATGAAAATTCTGTCATTAAATCATCACCCTCATGTCATTCCAAACTAGAGAGCGGATTGGGCCGCATTTTTCTGTCCGAGCCCAGCCTGCGTCCGACAGAGCAGTAACCGAGCCCGACAGGCATTAAGATATTTATGTCCGAGCCCGACAGTTAAAGCTACACTGTGTGATATTTTCCCCCATATAGCGGTGAAAAGGTATATGGCCATCCAGTAAATATTAGTTTCTGTTCCTCCCAATTCCGATTTCGTTTTAACTCCTACGGTGGCCGATTTAGTCCAAGATTAACATGGCTTCCAGTTCGACCTCGTCCATTAGTGTTCCTTCAAGTGATGAGGTTACTTTAGAAAACTATTATAATTTGCAGTTATTTAATTTGTCAGTTAACATGTAGGTTATGACATCTATGTAAAATGAATAATAGTTTTACGTTTTCGTAATTTATTTACCATTTCATTGCTAACATCAGCTATCAGGTTCCCAGACGAATGCAAGCTAATCTTAGTAAAGTAACTTTTATCAGTGCTATCGTTATTCTGTATATTGTACGACATCACTAGTGTAAGGCAAAGTTTACATTTTAGGCTATATCATTTTCTCCGTGAGCAGAGATCAGTTGATGTGACGGAGGTGCGAGCCATCGGGTGATAAAACGCGAAAGGCGAAGCTTGAATTTACGGGTATGTCCCTCTTTGGCTAATGTACTTTCAAGATGGAGGGGCAACATGGCGACCCCCATTCGAACCCCTTACCCGTATGTATTTTCAATGGCATATTATAAACTTACAAGAATACTTTATTACTTGAAAGAAGTAAATATACATTAATGAGCACATATTTTTGAAAGAACTAAGTGTTTTTAGCTAAGAATAAACAAAAAAAGTTACACAGTGTAGCTTTAAAATCTTTTTTTTTCTCATACTAATGACACATTTACGTTTGTTTGTGTGGAAAGCCCGCTTTTATTAAGCAACTGTAGGAAGGCATTCTGAAATGCTTACAGATGAGCGCATCAGCACGCACACAGGGCAGCAAAGCACACGTTAACACAGAGCCCAATCAAATAGCCAATTGAAATTAAATGAACAAAGGTCTACCAAAAATGGCCCAAGCTAACAGAACAAAACACTAACGTAACACAAATGCAGCTTATTGAAATGAAAATCACATTTTTCTCGAAAACCGTATGGCTACTAAACTGCAACATGGGATCTATTTACATAATCCATCATCAAAGTTTAGGCTAATCCATGTTTTTATGCAGAAAAAGGATTGCATCAACTGTGGATGGCTTCAAGGCTGTCCTCCTCTGCTCGATGGTCCTGCCAGCAGCGCTGAAGTTGCGCTGCCAGTCACATGTAGCCTAATATGCAATATGCACACACGTGTTGTGCGTTGTCACAGCTACATAAACAAATTTCCGCACACAGGAAGACGGATGTTAGGGTAATATTTTTAATAAATTTTAAAGGTCCCGTTCTTCGTGATCCCACTGTTCAAACTTTAGTTAGTGTGTAATGTTGCTGTTAGAGCATAAATAATACCTGTAAAATTATAAAGCTCAAAGTTCAATGCCAAGCGAGATATTTTATTTAACAGAAGTTCCCTTTCAAAGCCTACAGCGAACGGCCGGCTTGGACTACATCCTGGTACTTCCTTCATTAATTACGTCAGTCAGTAGAACAGACTAACCTCCGCCCACAAGAATACGCGGAAAAGGGGGCGTGGTCTTGTTGCTGTCCCACGTGGAGAAGAGGAAGTGTCGCGTGGAGAAGAGGAAGTGGTGCGTTTGAGTGTGTTTGTCGCCATGTCGTCGAGACGCTGTTATTTTCATCCCGGAGTCAAATCACCTTTGTTTGGCTTTCCCAGGGACGCTGTAGAGATCATTGAGCGCATACATCTCCCGTTAAGAGGCGTGACCTTTCCGTGCAAGTTACGTGCGCTAAGCTGCTGTCGAATCACAACACAGGAACCGGGCCACGTGTGCTAAGCTTCTGTCAAATCACAACACGGGAACCGCTGGCACAATCAGAACTCGTTACGTATTTCTGAAGGAGGGACTTCATAGAACAAGGAACTCATCAGCCGTTTTTAGGAGAGGGAAAACAGCGGTGTACAGATAAGTAAATTGTGTGAAAAATACTGTGTTTTTTTACACGCGAAACATGAACACACGTTATATTGCACACTGTAAACACAATCAAAGCTTCAAAAAAACACGAAGAACGGGACCTTTAATCACTAAAAAAAAACCTTTGCATCAGGTTAAACAGGCCCATTGGCAACCTACATAATAAGCTGTTTTAAATTTCAAATGTTCAATGCCTTATTGCGCTGACGTGATCGAGCCCGACCCGAACCCGAACATCATTTCTAAATATCTGTCCGAACCCAGAGCGGCTCGGGTCGGGTGTCCATCCTCTATTCCAAACCAATCTTCAGAACACAAATGAAGATATTTTTGATGAAATCCAAGAGCTCTCTGACCTCCCCATAGCAATGTAAATAATCAAGGCCCAGAAAGGTTGTAAAAAGTGTTAAAATCGTTTGTTTGATATTACAACCTTAATTTTATGAAGTTACGAGAATACTTTTTGTGCGCAAAAACAAACAAAACATAAAAAAGACTTAATAAAAGCTGTTTTATTTCGTATGCATTATGGGGGGGAAACGTATCAAAATTATAATTAATTCTGAGAAAGGTCTAGCATCATTAGTTGGCAGATTCCACTTGGGTTGATGGTTTTTGTTTGATATTACATCGTGTGCCAAAATACTTCCTAGGGAGCTGCAAGTTAACTTGTAAGCCTTGGATTCAGTTATACCACACCTAGACATTCGGCTTAAAAGGTAAGGCCTTTCGGTCTCACTCACGCGCCATGACAAGGGCTTCTTTAGCGTGCTGTTTGACAATTAGCATAACAAAATATTGTGTGTCTGCCAGCTTGGTTTGACGGAGGGAAAGCAAATGAAACGACAAACTGTGCTGAAGACGCTGATGCCCAAACATGGTCCTGCTCAGAGATGTGTAAAATGAGGAGACGAGACGACAGAATCAAAGCCTGGCGGTTTAGCTCGCGCTTTAAAGAGCACATCGGACACAAAACAGAAGCAAACTGTATCGTTTGCTTGTTCTTGGCACGTTAAATGTTTGCTATCACAAGATTTCTCTTTTGCCTTGGCAAGAACCTTGAATTTAAAAAAGTAGAAAAGTATAAATGATTCAGAATTCAGTACAACATGCGTCGGTTACCACAGACAATCTTTCTCATTTTGTTTACACGAGCAAAAAAGTCTGATCACAGCAATGCACTTATAATAGATGTCTATGGAGCGGTGCATTTCTGAAGGGTTTTAAAACAGAAATGTGCATTTATATAAAATAAAGGTTCCTAACATATAACAATAGATTTTTATTTTCATGTAGAGCCATTCATACCATGCATTGATTTAACTTTTTTTCACCAAACTATATGAATATTTGTTTTCCATTTTTGAGTGTTAAAATATATTTTAGTGTGGTCAAATCGATTAATTGCAATTAATCGCATCCAAAATAAAAGTTTGTGTTTACTGTGTATAATTAATATGTATATTTGATTACACACACATGTATATATTTAAGAAATATTTGCATGTATAAACTATATAAATATAAAAAAAAATATTAAATATATACATGCATGTGTGTGTAATTTATTATATATATATATATATATATATATATATATATATATATATATATATATACACACACACACACACACACACACAATAATTATACACAGTACACACATATGTAGACCTATTCACAAAATGCAAGGGAAAGATGAGCATATTATTGAGAACTTTTTATCTTTAATTTTCACAGAACTATATGCATATTTTTGGTTTCTGTTTTTAAGTGAAGAATGTATTTGGTAACACTTTACCTAAAGCCTTTATATATATATCATGCACTGTAAAAGTATTTTAATGCATTAGTTATGCCTTGTAATTCACCTATAATGCATTGCATGGTTTAATGAATAATTGTTACTAAAGTTATAATAGAAAGTTTATAGAAAGTATAATGCATGAAAAACAACTAGTTTCAGATGCAAATATTATAATGCATTTTATAAATGCGTTATAATATTTAAAATGCTTTAACCCCAATCCTCGTTAAATTTATGCAAGGTTCCTAATATATAAAATAGCTGTTTTTTCGTAGACCCGTTTATACTCAACCAATTGCTAGTCTCACGTTAAACACATAAAATGTTTCAAAACGGTGTTATTCCAGCCTTGTTGCATTATAGGCGCGTTTTACATTTTTTCACAAAGAAAATCGAAATGTTTTTCTGTGGTAATTGCTGTTATTATAGCTTAAAGCTGCTGTCCGTAACTTTTTTTGTGTTCAAGATTTACAAAAATTATATAATGAGAATGTACAACATGAATCCAGGTTCCAAACCGTGTTTTTGTCTTACCCCGAATTATTATGGTACACTTATAATAAGTGTTTATATTGGGACTATTTCAGCCCGGACTGGTAGGAAGCGCTGCGGAGGAGCACAGTCCCTGCGTGACTCGCCATCGACATAAACAGAGAGAAGTAGCTCCGGCTGCAATGTTCTTCCGCAAGACGCGTGCAGTTCTGTTTATTAACCGCTAGAGCGCTTAAGGTTACGGACCGCAGCTTTAACTGGTACTGCTTTCAGTCGTCAGTAATCTCTCAGTCTCAAATGGCAGTGCTGCGCCCTGTTGGTCAGGAGTAGTGTAGACATGTACAGCACATTAGAAATCATTTCGCTTGTATCATTTGTCTGTCTTTGTCTCTTTACATTAGGGCCTGTGCTAATTGCATGCCCCTGCTGGAGGTCGAGGACATGATGATAATGGGTAAGAAACCAGACTCCAAGTGTGTCTTCACTTACGTGCAGTCGCTGGTTCACCATCTCCGCAAGTACGAGATGATACTGGCCCGCCGGGCTCAGAAGAGCACCGACTTCTGATGCTCCACACTCAAGCTTTTATGAAAACCATTCTCGTCCTGTTACATTTCAACGTGTTTACTTCCCAGACAGATCCGAACAATTCCCCCCGTAGCAAGATGTTGGGTATATATATAATTTTTTTTTGAATGGAAAAGTTTTTACAGTGCTTTTAAACTTTAAAAATGTAAATTGTTGATGGTTAAAAAAAAGAAGAAAATTGCCAGTTAAATTGAGTCCGCTTCCCAGCCACACGTGTTGATGCCTACTACTTGATTTCATGCTAAAAACGAAGCATCATTTAATGTTGATTGGTTTTAAAAGCTTTTAAACCTGTCCCACGGTACTGTTGCTGTTAATGCAGCTCAGACCTGCATGCTTTTTCACATGTTTACTTGAAGTTTTAGTTCTGTTATATTTTCATCTGTATACGATATTGTGTTTATTTAAAAACGCTGCAAGAACATTAATCTCACCGCTTTAGTGCGAGATGCAGCTCATGAACTGTTTTGAAATGTGTTTATCACTCAGCTAGTTACACATATTTCTATTTGAACGTTTGGTTTTACACTGAACACAGAGCATTTGGGTTCATTTCGCCTGATTAGTCAGAAGGAAACGCTCATTTTGAAGTGATACACGCCACAAACAAAGCTACATGCATGTATAGATGCACTTGTGGATGGTGCGTATTTAAGGACTTGTTCTTATTCCTGAAGTTCACTTCTCTACATCTTTACAACACAGCTTTCAGCCAATAAAGAAGTGTAATTGAAACGGCGTATATGAGTAACCCTAGAGTCAATTTGAGAATAATATAATGTATTAGTCGTAAATGCATCTGAAAAGGTCAATTGATGTTTATATATTTGGTTCTAAAGATGGATTTAGTTAGTTGTTTTAATGACTGCACATAATTTAATGAGAAAAACATGGACTAATGAAGACGCTAGCCGAACTACTGCAGCCACGCCAGAAGAGCGACTGTGCTTTGGTACTTGAAGGATGCATGAGTAGGTCAAATTAGCTTTAATTCACAATCAAAGGTGAACGTAATTGTTTGTACACACTCATTCAAAAACTGCTGTCCACTCAGTATTTCCTTACACTATGGTTTCTTATAGTAATCATTAAAACCATAAATTATACCAAAAAATTGTGTTTGTCCTTTATTGCACTTGCTGAAATCTAAAACATTCATATACAGGTGCTGGTCATATAATTAGAATATCATCAAAAAGTTGATTTATTTCAGTAATTCCATTCAAAAAGTGAAACTTGTATATTATATTCATTCATTACACACAGACTGATATATTTCAAATGTTTATTTCTTTTAATTTTGATGATTATATCAGACAACTAAGGAAAATCCCAAATTCAGTATCTCAGAAAATTAGAATATTACTTTAGACCAATACAAAGAAAGGTTTTTTAGAAATCTTGGCCAACTGAAAAGTATGAGCATGTCCAGCACTCAATACTTAGCTGGGGCTCCTTTTGCCTGAATTACTGCAGCAATGCGGCGTGGCATGGAGTCGATCAGTCTGTGGCACAGCTCAGGTGTTATGAGAGCCCAGGTTGCTCTGATAGTGGCCTTCAGCTCTTCTGCATTGTTGGGTCTGGCATATCGCATCTTCCTCTTCACAATACCCCATAGATTTTCTATGGGGTTAAGGTCAGGCGAGTTTGCTGGCCAGTTAAGAACAGGGATATCATGGTTCTTAAACCAGGTACTGGTTGCTTTGGCACAGTGTGCAGGTGCCAAGTCCTGTTGGAAAATGAAATCTGCATCTCCATAAAGTTGGTCAGCAGCAGGAAGCATGAAGTGCTCTAAAACTTCCTGGCATACGGCTGCGTTGACCTTGGACCTCAGAAAACACAGCGGACCAACACCAGCAGATGACATGGCACCCCAAACCATCACTAACTGTAGAAACTTTACACTGGACCTCAAGCAACGTGGATTGTGTGCCTCTCCTCTCTTCCTCCAGACTCTGGGACCCTGATTTCCAAAGGAAATGCAAAATTTACTTTCATCAGAGAACATAACTTTAGACCACTTTTTTTCCTTTTTGTCTTTAGCCCAGGCGAGACGCTTCTGACCCTGTCTGTTGTTCAAGAGTGGCTTGACACAAGGAATGCAACAGCTGAAACCCATGTCTTGCATACGTCTGTGCGTAGTGGTTCTTGAAGGACTCCAGCTGCAGTCCACTCTCTGTGAATCTCCCCCACATTTTTGAATGGGTTTTGTTTCACAATCCTCTCCAGGGTGCGGTTATCCCTATTGCTTGTACACTTTTTTTCTACCACATCTTTTCCTTCCCTTCGCCTCTCTATTAATGTGCTTGGACACAGAGCTCTGTGAACAGCCAGCCTCTTTTGCAATGACCTTTTGAGTCTTGCACTCCTTGTGCAAGGTGTCAATGGTCGTCTTTTGGGCAACTGTCAAGTCAGCAGTCTTCCCCATGATTGTGTAGCCTACAGAACTCGACTGAGAGACCATTAAAGGCCTTTGCAGGTGTTTTGAGTTCATTAGCTGATTAGAGTGTGGCACCAGGTGTCTTCAATATTGAACCTTTTTACAATATTCTAATTTTCTGAGATACTGAATTTGTGATTTTCCTTAGTTGTCTGTTATAATCATCAAAATTAAAAGAAATAAACGTTTGAAGTATATCAGTCTGTGTGTAATGAATGAATATAATATGCAAGTTTCACTTTTTGAATGGAATTAGTGAAATAAATCAACTTTTTGATGATATTCTAATTATATGACCAGCACCTGTATAAATATATATACATATGTACAGTCAAACCAAAATGTATTCAGACACATTATCACATTATTTATTCGCTATAGTTTAAAAAATGGTAATAAAATATGACAAGAACTCAGTTAAACTGTGTCAGAACATGATAATGTCAGATAACTTTGATAGAAAGGTGTGTAATGGACTACAATCAACCAATCAGCTGTTAGATTTAAGTACACAATCAGATAATACCAATTTAGCTCAACCAATGACCAAGCAACGCTTCATTTAGTTCAGTCTGTGGTGTCAAAGGTCACATTAGCAATTAAAGAAGAAACACTGAAGCAAAACATGATCAGGTCAAAGTGTCTGAATCATTTTGCTCCCAAATTTTTTATCATTTTTA
Source organism: Romanogobio albipinnatus (assembly GCA_023566225.1). Taxonomy (NCBI): domain Eukaryota; kingdom Metazoa; phylum Chordata; class Actinopteri; order Cypriniformes; family Gobionidae; genus Romanogobio; species Romanogobio albipinnatus. Next base: position 66,308,956 of record CM042242.1, on the reverse strand, counting down.
CTGGTAGTCACTGTATGAAGAATTTTTGGGTATAATATATCACAGTTTGCTTTATTTTGCTCTCCTCACTTACAGAAATGAACTCCTGCACACACTAGTAAATTTTTGGTTTTACTGTATATACATTTTCATATTTATATACATATATTTAATTGTGTGTGTGTATATATATATATATATATAAGAAAACAGCAGTGTTTTCTTTGCAATAAGTGTAAATAGTAGTTAGATGCTGTTAATACTCATAAATAGTGGCAGATACTATTTGCACCTCAGTGTTGTTGTAATTTAAACGGTATGCAATAATAGCGTAAATTATTATATTTATTAAAATTATTAAATGGATGCCGCATTATTGAGACAATAAAGCCCTCCCTCCCTGTGTGTGTGTGTGTGTGTATATATATATATTTAGATTTAGCTGTATGTGTTATGGGGGGCCAAACAGGAAATAATTCTATGTAAATCCTGAATCTATAGTTATAACTCTGTGTGTGTGTATGTATATATATATATATATATACTTTTTTTTTTAATCTGTATGTGTTTGTGTGTATATTTATTTATCTCTGTGTGTGTGTGTGTGTGTGTGTGTGTATATATATATATATATATATATATATTTATTTATTTATTTGTGTGTGTGTGTATATATATTTATCTGTATGTGTGTATATATATTTATCTGTGTGTATATATATAAATATATTTGTGCATTTGGCAGACGCTTTTATCCAAAGCAGTGCCCTTATTACGAGGTGGTCCTTGTAATAAGGGCACTGTCAAGGCCCTGGAGCAACATGGAGTAAAGTGCCTTGCTCAAGGACATACTGGTGGTAACCGCTGGGATCGAACCAGCAACCTTCTGTGTATCAGTTCCATGGTTTAACCCACTGGACCACCATCTCACATGTATCTCATACATCTCGCATACAGTGAGGAAAATAAGTATTTGAACACCCTGCTATTTTGCAAGTTCTCCCACTTGGAAATCATGGAAGGGTCTGAAATTCTCATCGTAGGTTCATGTCCACTGTGAGAGACATAATCTAAAAAAAATCCAGAAATTACAATGTATGATTTTTTTAACTATTTATTTGTATGATACAGCTGCAAATAAGTATTTGAACACCTGTCTATCAGCTAGAATTCTGACCCTCAAAGACCTGTTAGTCTGCCTTTAAAATGTCCACCTCCACTCCATTTATTATCCTAAATTAGATGGACCTGTTTGAGGTCGTTAGCTGCATAAAGACACCTGTCCACCCCATACAATCAGTATAATCCAACTACTAACATGGCCAAGACCAAAGAGCTGTCCAAAGACACTAGAGACAAAATTGTACACCTCCACAAGGCTGGAAAGGGCTACGGGGAAATTGCCAAGCAGCTTGGTGACAAAAGGTCCACTGTTGGAGCAATCATTAGAAAATGGAAGAAGCTAAACATGACTGTCAATCTCCCTCGGACTGGGGCTCCATGCAAGATCTCACCTCGTGGGGTCTCAATGATCCTAAGAAAGGTGAGAAATCAGCCCAGAACTACACGGGAGGAGCTGGTCAATGACCTGAAAAGAGCTGGGACCACCGTTTCCAAGGTTACTGTTGGTAACACACTAAGACGTCATGGTTTGAAATCATGCATGGCACGGAAGGTTCCCCTGCTTAAACCAGCACATGTCAAGGCCCGTCTTAAGTTTGCCAATGACCATTTGGATGATCCAGAGGAGTCATGGGAGAAAGTCATGTGGTCAGATGAGACCAAAATAGAACGTTTTGGTCATAATTCCACTAAACGTGTTTGGAGGAAGAAGAATGATGAGTACCATCCCAAGAACACCATCCCTACTGTGAAGCATGGGGGTGGTAGCATCATGCTTTGGGGGTGTTTTTCTGCACATGGGACAGGGCAACTGCACTGTATTAAGGAGAGGATGACCGGGGCCATGTATTGTGAGATTTTGGGGAACAACCTCCTTCCCTCAGTTAGAGCATTGAAGATGGGTCGAGGCTGGGTCTTCCAACATGACAATGACCCGAAGCACACAGCCAGGATAACCAAGAAGTGGCTCTGTAAGAAGCATATCAAGGTTCTGGCGTGGCCTAGCCAGTCTCCAGACCTAAACCCAATAGAGAATCTTTGGAGGGAGCTCAAACTCTGTGTTTCTCAGCGACAGGCCAGAAACCTGACTGATCTAGAGAAGATCTGTGTGGAGGAGTGGGCCAAAATCCCTCCTGCAGTGTGTGCAAACCTGGTGAAAAACTACAGGAAACGTTTGACCTCTGTAATTGCAAACAAAGGCTACTGTACCAAATATTAACATTGATTTTCTCAGGTGTTCAAATACTTATTTGCAGCTGTATCATACAAATAAATAGTTTAAAAAAAATCATACATTGTGATTTCTGGATTTTTTTTTTTTGATTATGTCTCTCACAGTGGACATGCACCTACGATGACAATTTCAGACCCCTCCATGATTTCTAAGTGGGAGAACTTGCAAAATAGCAGAGTGTTCAAATACTTATTTTCCTCACTGTATATATATATATATATATATATTTGTGTGTGTGTGTGTGTGTGTGCACCTAAAATTTCCATCTTAAAACAAAAATAAGTGAACAAGATGCACGTTTTGGGCACTTATGATCCATATACAGCACCTTCTGCAGTATTTCAATCACTGAAAACAGTGGGACATTTTTAAAACGCTTAACGTGAAAAACACTATAGGGTGAGCTGCACCAATAAGGATTAAATTAAGCAAAGTTTTTAGGATTTGTTGATATGGGTTTTATTTTAAATCGAGTCGTTGCACCACTTCATTTTAAACAGATTAATGACGCAGTAAAACGTTATAGAGCTGATCAAGCAGCAGGAGGAGGGTGAACTGAAGACAGGCTAAAGAATCATTAGTGCAACCCACCCTTAAAGTGCCGTAATGCACTAAAACAGTGATATTAAAAGATCAAATTCAGTTTACACCTTTTTGATGATGCATACTATATACAGGCGAGCAGATGAGGCAAGAATATGAACGCAACGTGTTTTCTTTAGACTGGGTTTAGATGGGGAAAACACCTAACGAGAAACCTTGTGTTGCACTAATATTCTGTGTTCGTCAGCTTTCCTGTACAAAGTATGCAACATCAATAAGGTGTATATTGAATATGGTATTTTAATATCACTGTCTTAGCGCATTAATACTGACTACAAACCTGGTAAAAATGACTAGCGGGCAATGGAGGACAGCCTTGTTTTGCCCTCCAGGTGGGCGTTCCTATAAGCGTGTGACGACACGTGAAAACTATGGATAGAGCATCTTTGGGATGTGGTGGAACGGGAGCTTCGTGCCCTGGATGTGCATCCCACAAATCTCCATCAACTGCAAGATGCTATCCTGTGTTTGACCCCCTTTCGCCTTCAGAACTGCCTTAATTCTACGTGGCATTGATTCAACAAGGTGCTGAAAGCATTGTTTAGAAATGTTGGCCCATATTGATATATATATATATATTTATCTGTGTGTGTGTGTGTATATGTATATATATATTTGTGTGTGTGTGTGTGTGTGTGTGTGTGTGTGTGTGTGTGTGTGTGTGTGTGTGTGTGTGTGTGTGTGTATATATATAGGTTTGTTGCGATTATTAATAATCTAATATAATAGTCAAATTGCTCTTATACACAAACTTTTTATTTTTTCCTGACTTTAGGTCTTCACATAATTTCTATTGGATATTAATAAAAAAACAGTGATTCGCAGTGATATTTAAAAGCTTTATTTTCTCAGTGGTACCTTTACGCTCTCACAGTCTGTCTGCAGGCCTGATTTGTGCCCATGAGAACACAGAGCATCAGTCCCCAGCCAGTCTCAGGCTTTTACAGCTGTGGACATCATTAACGTCCCCTCTGGGCACAAATCAGGTTATGTCCAGAACAGTGAGAGCAAACCAGCGTAACAGTTCTCTGCCACAAACATCAACTACTCGCACACAAGCTTGCACTTACTCTCCACTTCTAAATGCATATTTTCCAATCAGTGTCTGAACTGAATAATGCCACTCAAATCAGGTTCCTGAATGTGCGGTGAACTATTTTTAAGCAATAATTTGGCCACATTTAACAAGGAGATCTGGCTCCGTTTTAGTTCTCACGGTAATTGTAAATCAACCAGGTCTCACAATGCTGAAGTCCCACACTATCGCTCTTATATAAGGGGTTACAGATCTGTGTGCTGGGAATCCACATCTGATTGGTCAGTCTCAGGGGTTGGGCTGGGGGACTGCTGGCCCTCAAAGGGACTGTCCTTCGCTGGAGAGAAGCGAAACTCCTCTGGCACTTGGTCTTCGGGATTCTCTTTTTTATAAAAGCCCAGCTTTGCCAAGAGATCGTTTATCTCAGTGCGAGTCATTTCAGATAATGGGATTCTCTGGAAGAGAAATACACCGCATCATTCATCAGTGTCAGATGCATGGGTTATGAAGACATCACGGCTTCATGACAAATGTTAAAAGACCTCAATCTGTGCACCTTTTGCCCCCTCTAGAGGTTAAAAATAAAACTGCGTGAGTCATTGCCTCTCTTTTGCTCTGATAAATATGGTTAGGCACATGGATACAGATGGGGGGGCGTATTACAGAAACATCTTAACTTTAGAATCCTATCTAATCTGTTTGGTAACCATGGCATTTTCAGTTAGGACCACATTTAGGACAAAGGTTATTACAGGATGACATTTCTTAAGTGCTTAATCTTATCTTAACTATGTATAGGGAACGGGTATTACAGAAGCATCCTAACGCAACAAAAAATCCTAAAAGCCGTCTTAACTTTAGGACAACCCCACTGGTGTCCTAACTTCAAACCTTTTTGAAATCCAACGGTAAAAATCACAGTACAAAAATCATTTTTCGAGAGAGCGTTACATTTATTACTTTTGGAGGACCCAGAGGATGTGCTGTGCTTCGATGATAAAAATGCTGGTAAATAATTACAGACTCCCACGACACATGATTTTGCAGTTAGTTAACGAATTGCGACCAACATTACAGAGGCCAACGAGCCGTCATGGAGCATTACCGGTCGTTCTTCACTGGCATAAAGACCGTCTCTAAAGTTCTCTTTCAAACATTCGCTCAGTATCTCACTATGGGAACGCCTCTGGGCGTGACAGATCTGGAAGCACCAATTACACCACGTCTGTCAGTTGACAGACCAATCACGACAGTGATGTGGGAGTCCCTCCTCCCTATATGTACCGCTGTCATTGGTCCCTACTTCATTCTTGATCTCTTCCCCGTGAAGATCAAATTGGAAGCTATGCTTCAGCAGGACCTGTCTTTAAAATAGTTGCTTAACTGTTCTAAAGACTAGCACTGTTTTGCAAGCGGGTCTTTTTTTCACTGTAGCGGTGATTATTACTTCGGATATACTAAGAAAATTAACGCATTACGTCGAATTATCTTAGATATTCGTTGTGGTATTATTAATTCAGTTCTACAAGCAGCAGGCCAAAATCTGAGGCCTCACGCCCGTGCGTGTGCGGGTCAATGATCTCAGGCAAGGATCCTCATCCTTTATGCATCGTATGCCTGGGGGTGAAACACGCTCAGGCAGCCCTCGCGAACCCCGACTGCTGTCCTCACTGTTCTCTCTTCCCGTCAAGGGTGCTAGAGAGAAGAGCGCGGGTTGCGGCCGCCAATAAAGGAGACCCCTGCTTTTCTCCGCCGCCCGCGAAGGTAACTAACGTTAATCAGCCCCCTGCGTCGTGCAGCTGGAGCAAAATTATGGATGAAGTCTCTCCCGACCTACCTCCCATTTTCGGATCCTTTATGAATGTAAGGAAGGAAGACGATGATGACGACAAAGCTATCGCTCGTCTGTTGGAGGAGAACAGGGAGGAGGATGACGACGACGCGATCCTCCCGCCAAATCCCTCCCGGCCGGGCAGCGTGTTAAGCAAAGGATTGCCCTCCCCAGCTCTGGCGGAGCTCGACCTTCTCGAAATGGGCCGGAGGGCGGCGGCAAAACTCTCCATAGACTGGCCGTCGCAACAGACAGGACAGGGGACGGAGAGAGATCTCTATGACGGCAAGAGACTACCGTCATGTGCCCAACCTGTTAAACAGCTCATTCCAGCGGTCCCAGCGTGCGTTTCAGAAATGAAACGCTTCTGGGATAAACCCTTTTCACACAGGGTTCCTGTAAAAGGATTTTCCAGGCTGGATGTTGATAAAATGGAGGAGTTAGGGATGTCAAATCCCCCTCAGGTCGAGATGTCGGTGGCACATCATCTCAACCCTAACCGCAGAGAAGCCTTTTCCTCTGCTTCAGCTTCACTGCCAGGACACAATGAACGCTTACAGCCTCAGTCTTTCAGAAGATTTATCGTTCTTCTGCACTGGCAGTGAGGGCTCTTAATGCCACCTCTCTCCTCACTGCTTATCAAGCAGAGCTTATGGAGGAGATGAGGAGGCAGATGGATGCTGGGACATCAAACCCAGCCCTATGGGAAGAAATCTGCGTTATTGCAGATCTCAACCTGAGAACCTCCAGGGGCGTGGTCCAGAGCTGTGGTCACAGCATGGGCCTAGCCGTGGTGGGTGAGCGGGCTCTCTGGCTGGGGCTGTCAGGGCTGTCAGACAGAGAGAAGGTGGACTTCTTGGACGCTCCAGTTGAGCCCAAAGCCCTTTTCGGGGCATCGGTCACTGCAATGCGACAAAGGTGTGATCTGAGGAAACAGGAAGGTGAGGCGTTCCAAACTTGCTTGCCTTCCTCGCAGACCCACTGCCCGTACTTCTCAGCCACCACGATCCGGGTTTGAAGCTCCCCACAGGAGTGGTCAATCAGCCTTCAGAGGCCCTAGACCATCTCAGCCTCAGCAGGCTGAGCCACAATCTAAACCGGCTCAGCCTAGGGGAAAATCTTCCTTTGCGGCAGCTGCAGCTAGACACAGGCCAGCAAACCCTCAGGGAGGGAAGAAACGACGAGCGACCTAACACGTCATTACATTCAGAACAAAAGGATGAACAACAGCACTCGCGGAGTATCGGTTCTTGTCCTCCCTCAAAGAGAGCGGTCAATTTCTCCCCCTCCCGTCAAGAGAAGACGTTGGACAGGGGAATTGTTCACAGGAAAAAGTTATATAAATGACCAGTTAAGTTGTGAAGTTGGCACCAGTTCCCCCAGTGCCCCAGACAGAATTTCCCCTCCCTCCACCCACGGGGTTTCAACAGAGGGCAGAGGGCTGTTCTCACAAAAACATGTTTGGTGTAAAAATAATAAACACATTCCCTGTGCATCCAGGCAGTGGGCCGAGGGCACAGCGACGTTTGAAAAGAAAAACACACACAAAAAACAAAACTGTTCAGATCAGAGCTGCAGTCCCCATCTCCACCACTAGGCGCCGCAGCATCACTAGTGAACAAGAGCGGGCTCGTTCATGCCTAAGGTGAGCGAGTCAGCTCTCGCTTGTAAACAGGTGGATTTACTGGCTTTCCATCCACAGCCTTTTTCCTCATCAGAGGAGGAGAGGCTTCATTGTCTGTGCCCTGTCCGTGCGTTGCGTCACTATGTGGACAGAACGAAAGCACTAAGGAACAGTAATCAGTTTTTTGTTTCTTGGGCTGATTCTCATAAGGGTAAACCTATTTCACGTCAGCGCCTGTCCCACTGGGTAGTGGAAGTTATAATAGCAAGGGTCTTTGTCCTCCGGAGGGGCTGAAGGCTCATTCTACCAGAGGTTTGGCCACCTCATGGGCACTGTTTAAGGGCGTTTCAGTTCAGGACGTTTGTGCAGCAGCAAGTTGGGCATCGCCTCACACATTTGTCCGATTTTATAGACTGGATGTCACTGAGTCATCACTGGCTCATTCTGTCCTAAGTGTATAACACTCTTTGAGGTGTTTGATTTTGTACACATACATTCCTGTTCTATTTGTGTAATAGTTACGGGTGTTATGTTAAAGCCTACATCACTCAGTTGGTTGACATGCCTGCTTCGGACAGCATATCTGCAATACGGGAGTTGTCCATATCCCATAGTGAGATACGGAGCGAATGTTTGAAAGAGAACTTTAGGTTACTTATGTAACCCCGGTATCTCACCACACTTCCCTCCTTGCAGTGCACAGAGAAGAGATATGCTAAGAATGTAGTAGGGACCAATGACAGCGGTATATATAGGGAGGAGGGACTCCTACATCACTGTCGTGATTGGTCTGTCAACTGACAGACATGGTGTAATTGGTGCTTCCAGATCTGTCATAGTGAGATACTGAGCGAATGTTATCAGAGAACCGGGGTTACGTAAGTAACCTAAAGTTACATACGACATTGGTACCTACAAACTTCAATAGAATTTGAACGGAATATGTAAAATGTGTGCATCAAACACCTAGATGAACACTTTACAGTTGGTTTTGATACTATAAGTCATTCTGTTCAAATGCTATTGACGTTAACTTTAGATACGGTCCCTAAATTTGCTCATCTCGAACGTCTAATAACGTCAAACAAACTTTATGCCAGTTCATTCTTCAAGTGACTAACGCTTTCTACTTTTCTTTTTTGCAAAAGGCGATTTATAAAACAGGCTTTAACTTTTCAATGGAGGTTCAATTTCTGCCGCACTGGAATTAAAAGCACGCCGTTGTTTCTCCATTTTGATTTTTTTAAAAATCAAAATGGAGGTTGCTAGGTAACAGACCTGACAATTGATTACCGAACTCGATTGAGGGGTTTAAGATTTCCTAACTACAGATAAAATGAGATTTTGTAAGATAGGATAAGAATCCTAAATCAAGTTAAGATTTGCTTCTGTAATACGAAATTGTGAAAAATCCTAAATTCACTTATAATATCTTAAGTTAAGACCTAAGATAGAAAGTTTCTGTAATACGCCCCCAGGACATTGTTTTTTCAACTGCGATTCCGGTTGGTTTGCCGTTTTGAAGGATTTATGATAATTTTTTTCTCGTTCGTTGTGACAAACGTGACACGCATGGGCGAATGACGTTCAGTATGTGCGCAATTTCCCGCGAAATCCGTCCCGACAGCTCTAAAAAATAAAAAAAAAGTTTGGAAGATGCATTTCTTTCACTCTCGTTATTTATTTTTTAAAGTTACACCTATTTTTGCAGTGATGTGGGAAACCATTTCCCGATTCATTAGCCGCCATGGTAAATAATTTGAAGAATAACAAAGCTCAGTAAAAGAGAGAACTGTTTGCGCTACAAAACAGTGTGTTAATAATTACGACAATAGGCTACATTATTGTTGTAGTCAAGACCACCTAATCTGAGACCAAGACAAGACCAGGGGCCTATACCATGAAGCCGGTTTAGCTGGCTAGCCAGATATGATTAAACTTAGATTGTGCCAATCCTGGGTTTTAGGTGCCATTAAAGTGGTTTGGCTTTTAGCCGTGTTCATCTCAACAGTGACTTGCACTCCACGGCTAACCTGCTCCAGGGCGGGTTATGTTCTGGATAAGAGATCTCAAACTGAAATTGGACCAATCAGCTGTGAGCAAAGTGACACACCTCTGATGCAATAAAGACACTCCCCCTGTTTCTACTCCATATTAAAGGTCACTACAGAGCAAATGGCTGTTAAAGATTAAAGCGTCTGGCTTTTAACAATGCTTATTTATAATAATAATACTTTTGAATGATTTAGATATCATTTATGTAATTATTATACCCTTAATCAATTACACATTTATCATTTAAATCATTTAGTATTATTTTAGTTAATCAATCATTAATAGGCACTTTAGTTAAAATGAATATAAATACCTATATAAAGGTCATACAAATAAGCTTTAAAATCAATAAATAAAGCTATTAAATGACTACATGTGAGCTTAAATGTTCAGTTCTCTCTATCTATCAACTAAACTAACCACCTAACTTTTACTTGCACTGACGTATAAGATATTTCTTAAAGTTGTCCTCTTTCATAGACAGCTCTTTTCTTCTAGCGGTGTAAATTTGTTTAAATTCTTAATATTTTTCAATCATGTAATATTCTGCAGAAGAGAGAAGTGAATCTCAGTCGATCCACAGCGTGTGATTGGCTGTTCACTACTGCTGTCAGATCAAAGCCTGAGTTGACAGAGAAAGCTGATGATCAGCATCATGGGACCAACAAAGCCTGAATAGATTGGTTTGGTTTTGGAAACTAATCCTGTAACCCTGAGTTTGTTAAACTACCATCATGGTACAGGCCCCTGAGCAGCACTCCTTGAATTCATAAAGATCCACATGGCATTACCGCCTGTGAAATGACTTCTTTTTAATCAATAACTATAATTAGAATACACATATAGAGCTGTTACCAATCATATGAACTCATTAACAACAAAATTCATGGTGGCACAGACGATGCATCTGAAGTGGTAACTTACAAATGCGTAAATAGAGTATGTATATATATTATAAAATGTTTGTATAAAAGCAATATCATGTTTGCAAAATTGTGAAAACAGCTCTCTTGTGATATTGCTGAATTATATCAAATCTTATCATATAAAAATCCAGATCTCAGTACTTTTTTGCAACAATATCTTGAATTTTGTTGAGCATGTTAATTTTAATTTCTGAATCAGCACAATACATCAATCAAATTATAAATAAGTTATTGATTGCACCTGAAGCAGTGAGTTTTACATCTAATCACATTACTGATGTTAATAAATAAATCAGACAATGCACCATCAGTGATATCCCAGCAGTTATGGTCTTGAAACAAAATCCTGAGTCCTCTTAGTCAGAGACTAACACAAGACCTTCAAAAAAATGTTCTTAAGACCGGTCTTGAGTACTACAATATATTCAAATAATAAGGTAAGAAATACCCGTTTGAAATATCAAGAAGCATAATGATCTGTTTTGTACAGCTTAAAATAACTGGAAGTGTATGAGACGGGATACAGCGACACGTTCAATTTACACAGCAAGTTTAAATAGCAATAGATCTATTTACACTGTGCGAGAAGCGATATATTCTATTTACACTATGTAAAAACAGCAGTGTTTTCTTTGCAATAAGTGTAAATAGTAGTTAGATGCTGTTAATACTCATAAATAGTGGCAGATACTATTTGCACCTCAGTGTTGTTGTAATTTAAACGGTATGCAATAATTATTATATTTATTAAAATTATTAAATGGATGCCGCCTTAATGGGACAATAAAGTCCTCCCTACATCGACCCCTAACCTAAACACTTTTTTATATATATATATATATATATATATATATATATATATATATATATATATATATATATATATATTAAACACACATTAGACACTTTATTTCTAATTTTCAAATATTATTAAAAATAAATGCCTTTCCGATCTGATATGTGATGGGGAAAAGGGAGTAGAGCGAGTTTGGCAAAAGGCAGATTCGAAGTCGGGTCGATTTGAACTTTCTGCCACGTGCCTTACGCTACACTATTGCTACTGTTAGCAATTCAGCGTCTTCTGTAAATTTGTCCTGCCCAACCAGGCCTCGGTGGGCGGAGCTACTGTAAATAGCCTCTGCCAACAAGGCGGGATATTTGCACTTATAGCCCTTTTCCACCAAGGCAGTGCTGGTGCTGGTTCGGAGCCAGAGCCTAGTTTCAAATAAGTTCTTTGTCTTTCCACACCCAAAGCACCAGCTCTGAACCAGGAAAAGTGGTTCTTAAGTAGCACCAAAACATTGCTGGTCTAGAAGAACCGCCTGACCAACAAGACCAAAACAAACTTATGGCCGCCATTTTTGTAATAGCAGCTAATTGAGCGAATAGCTGCTCGATTGTAATCTACTCTATACAATTTACGCCGAGCTGCACGAATGCGTTGGATTCGCTGTGTTTTGAACGTTGGTAACGCAACGCAGCTTGTTCAAGAGATGCATCGCGCTGTCCAGACCGATCGCCGTATGACATGAGATGAGATTGAATCACTCATGCTGTGTTTTGAAATCATACGCTGATCGGTCTGTGCATCTCGAACAAGCCTAGTGTGTTTGTGTTTCCCGCTGAGAAAGATGAGGCGTATACAGTGACGTTAGACCTGGCTCAGTGGCGGCTCTCTAGCCTGTGGAAAGGTAAACCGGTTCCTAGAAGACTTGTCAGTCGAGCCAACTCCGAACTGGCACTAGCTCTGAACTAGCACCTGATTCATGCTGATGGAAAAGGGGGTATTAGTGTAAATAGACACTCTTAAGTAAAAAATAAGGTACACTATGTATCTAGACAAGTCAAACTATTGAACTGCTTTCTAACGCTAGGAAAACTAATAGGTGATGACTACTCTACATACTAAATGGTAGAATCCTCTACCAATGCAGCAGACGTATCATGTTAGTGGCAATTCCCAGAACAGGATTTTGACACTTTAGTGTGGGTTACATTACACTCAAACAAAGAAAGTGCTTGTGGTCTTTCTACACAGGGGTAGAAATGGTAGTTTGAGATTGCTAATCCTGGTTTTAAAATGATCATTACGCATTCACACATTTTACTTACATCCAGTTCTTCATAGTAGTGGTTGAGAAGGACGAGTTCAGGGTCGGCCCCAGGAATGTGCTTCATTACCAGGTTATGGCTGAATGGATGAACATTAAGGATGAGCTGAACACTTAAAGCATCTACTACCTGACAGATATCAGGAATACGTGCTGAGAATTACACCCGTCTCTATCACAGCACTACATTCTGCCAACAGGAGAACATGCATTCCAGGTGAGGGATGTGGACACACCACTGGGTATCGGATGACAATGAGCTGAACAACTGAAAGTGAACCTGTTTTAAATCAGATTGTGTCCCAGCGCAGAAAGCAGGATAACCTGATCTGCTGTGTGCTGAAGATGCATGTGTAGCTTGAGAACTGAAGTAAGAGCTGAAAGGAGAGAAGGGCGTGGAAACAGTGCTGGACAAAACACCGTAAAAGGATCGCTACATTTAGGATAAAAGATGCTGTTTTTCTAGGTTATATATTCTAGGTTACACTTAATATCATAAATAACACATGAATAAATGGATTAAAGATAAAAGAAATTAAACTAAAAATGAATAAATACGTCTTATTCTGAATGAATGATCAATTTATTACTTTGACTTTACAAATTGACAAATATAGAGAGATTAAATTAGTTCATGTTTTTTCATATGTAGTTTACAGAACACAAATAATAAAAAAAACAGTTAAATTGCAATTAAAAAATGCTTGATCCATTTGCACATTCTGTTTAAAATATGTGGAAGCAACCAATTAATGTTCCTCTTATGCAGAGAGTAAAAATAACGCATTTTATTGTTTTATATATATATATTTTTTTACCTTTTTTTCATTTTTATTGGCAATCTTGTGATCCACACGATTGACTAGTCGTATGGTGACTAAAAAGGATACTAAAGAGGAATGTCCTGGGTCACAAAGGACTTGACCTGTTGTGAGAGGAGAAAGAAAAAAATTATTCCACATGTGAGGTACTTTTTTATTATTATCATTTTGTCTACAGAACATATTTACATCAATATCGCAGTACTTACCTCCCTCAGCCTATTCAGCTGTCATCCACCACACGTCTGCAGGTGAAATTGAGAAATAAGATATGAAGAAATGTTTCAAATACACTTCAATGCACTAAATGTATGTATAAAAAACGCACTGGGACTTCTTACTGTCTGCGTTCATGATTTTAGAGGGTTTTAGCTCATTTTAACATGATTTCCACTCGCTTGCATTTCTCTAGACCTGCTTTTGTTGCTTGGTGACATGCCAACTTAATGCTTTGGCTTACAAAGCTTGGTTTCTCCCAAGGTTTATTTTTCTCCATTAGGTCACCTAATGGGGTTTTGGTTTCCTTGCCACTGTTGCCTCTGGCTTGGCGTGCTCAATTGGGGACACTAAATTTTTCAACTAAACATCAAAATAAATATAATTAATAAACTAAATTAACCATATAAACTAAATTACTGATCTAATTATTGATCTAAAGCCCACACTGTCACTGTATGGAAATTTAAATGAACTGATGACATCAAATGGCTATACAGCTTAATAAAATTATGCTGCATTATTTTCCTGTTTAACACTGTAAAGCTGCTTTGAAACAATCTACATTGTTAAAAGCGCTATATAAATAAAGTTGACTTGACTTGACTTGACAAAGTAATAAAGTAACCAACAGCACAACTATGTGCGATATTGCTGTTGTACAATAAGAATTTAATATTGAGTAACTTACATTTTAGACACAATATTATCAAGAAAGTCATAGCAGAATTAAGTCAAGTCAACTTTATTTATATAGCGCTTTTAACAATGCAGATTGTTTCAAAGCAGCTTTACAGTGTTAAACAGGAAAATAATGCAGCATAATTTTATTCAGCCGTATAGCCATTCTGGAGAAAATGGTGATGTCATCAGTTCATTTCAATTATCATACAGTGACAGTGTGGGCTTTAGATCAGTAATTTAGTTTATATGGTTAATTTAGTTTAATAATTAGATTTATTTGGATATTTAGTTGAAAAATTTAGAAAAAGTGTTAATTTAGAATTACGTGTTGCGCATCTCTGAATAACAAACAGTTGTGGTGTTTCATTCCTGAATGACTCAGAGATGTTGAACAAATAGTTGAGTGGATAATTCAACGACTCATATAGACGATCACTTGTAAGGTGTGATCTGCAGTAAGTCGCTGAAAAATGATGATGGAGTGTATGTCAGCTAGGGATGCACCGATATGAACATTTTGGCTGATACCGATAATTCTTTATATTTGAAAGCCGATAACCGATATATTGGCGGATACATCTAAATCCAAATTTTTATAGAATTTTTGAGGGCCTGATTACAAAAACAAGTCTCACCATTAACTCTTTCCCCGGCAAACACAGAATTTTACGGGTTTTCACTGTTATGCGCTGGGAGGCGCTATTACACATCTTCTGAAAGAAGGTGAAACAAAACACATGCGAAGAAGACGCAAAAAAACAAGCGATCGTATGTAATCCGATGCATATGTAAAATAACGCGATCAGGGCTTGACATAAACTTTTTTGCTCACCAGCCACTGTGGGTAGTGGTTTTCCAAAGTTACTAGCCACTCAGCATTTCACTGGCCACAATTTTGCTGTTTGGAAATAACATTTTGTATGATTAAAGTTAATGCTTAAATTACTTGATTTTGAGTCATTTTACTTGATTTAGAAGATTTAAAACCCTTTTAAATGCACAGTGACCACCCAAATCAAGACTACATCGTATATCAGCTGGTGTGAACAGGTGGGCAATATGAGCATCAGGCTAATATGAGAAATTGAATAAGTTATTTTTTTAGGCTATATAAAATAACAAAGAAGCAAATTACAAAAACAATAGTACATTTAAAAAGGTATTTTTTCAGATACAGTAGGTTCATTTAATATGTATACATTTATTTAACCTGAACCCGAGTGGTGTTCAGTTATTGGACTTCTGTGCTAGTTACAGTTTGTCCATAACGAACACCATGTTCAAGCATAAGGGTGTCCATCAGTGAACATGGCACCAGGACACCCTAGGTCGTAGGTCAATGATCGACTTTGTGGTCGTTTCATCTGACCTGCGGCCGTATGTCTTGGACACTCGGGTGAAGAGAAGAGCTGTCAACTGATCACCACCTGGTGGTGAGTTGGATCCGATGGCGGGGGAGGAAGCTAGATAGACTCGGTAGACCCAAACGTACTGTGAGGGTCTGCTGGGAACGTTTGGCCGAGTCTCCTGTCAGAGAGATCTTCAACTCCTGCCTCCGGCAGAGCTTCGACCGGATCCCGAGGGAGGCTGGAGATATTGAGTCCGAGTGGACCATGTTCTCCACCTCCATTGTCAAAGCTGTGGACGCAAGGTCTCCGGTGCCTGTCGAGGCGGCAATCCCCGAACCCGGAAGTAAGGGATGCCGTCAAGCTGAAGAAGGAGTCCTATCGGGCCTGGCTGGCTTGTGGGACTCCTGAGGCAGCTGACAGGTACCGGCAGGCTAAACGGACTGCAGCCCGGGTGGTTGTGGAGGCAAAAACTCGGGCCTGGGAGGAGTTCGGTGAGGCCATGGAAAAGGACTATCGGCTGGCCTCGAAGAGATTCTGGCAAACCGTCCGGCGCCTCAGGAGGGGGAAGCAGTGCCCTACCAACGCTGTTTACAGTGGCGATGGGCGGCTGTTGACCTCAACTGGGGATGTTGACGGACGGTGGAAGGAATACTTCGAGGATCTCCTCAATCCCGCCGTCACGTCTTCCATTGAGGAAGCAGAGGCTGGGGGCTCAGAGGAGGACTCGTCCATCACCCAAGCTGAAGTCACCGAGGTGGTCAAGAAACTCCTCGGTGGCAAGGCACCGGGGGTGGATGAGATCCGCCCTGAGTACCTCAAGTCTCTGGATGTTGTGGGGCTGTCTTGGCTGGCACGCCTCTGCAGCATCACGTGGCGGTCAGGGACAGTGCCTCTGGGATGGCAGACCGGGGTGGTGGTCCCTCTTTTTAAGAAGGGGGACCGGAGGGTGTGTTCCAACTATAGGGGGATCACACTTCTCAGCCTCCCCGGGAAAGTCTATGCCAGGGTACTGGAGAGGAGAATTCGGCCGATAGTGGAACCTCGGATTCAGGAGGAACAGTGCGGTTTTCGTCCTGGTCGTGGAACACTGGACCAGCTCTATACCCTCTACAGGGTGCTGGAGGGTTCATGGGAGTTTGCCCAACCAGTCCACATTTGTTTTGTGGATTTGGAGAAGGCATTCGACTGTGTCCCTCGTGGCGTCCTGTGGAGGGTGCTGGGGGAATATGGGGTCCGGGGTCCTTTGCTGAGGGCTGTCCGGTCCCTGTATGACCGAAGCAGGAGTTTGGTCCGCATTGCCGGCAGTAAGTCAGACTTGTTCCCGGTGCATGTTGGACTCCGGCAGGGCTGCCCTTTGTCGCCGGTTCTGTTCATAATTTTTATGGACAGAATTTCTAGGCGCAGCCAAGGGCCGGAGGGTGTCAGGTTTGGGGACCACACGGTTTCGTCTCTGCTCTTTGCGGATGACGTTGTCGTGTTGGCCCCTTCTAACCAGGACCTCCAGCATGCACTGGGACGGTTTGCAGCCGAGTGTGAAGCGGCTGGGATGGGAATCAGCACCTCCAAATCCGAGGCCATGGTCCTCAGTCGGAAAAGGGTGGCTTGCCCACTTCAGGTTGGTGGAGAGTTCCTGCCCCAAGTGGAGGAGTTCAAGTATCTAGGGGTCTTGTTCACGAGTGAGGGGAGGATGGAACGGGAGATTGACAGAAGGATCGGTGCAGCTTCTGCAGTAATGCGGTCGATGTACCGGTCTGTCGTGGTGAAGAAAGAGCTAAGCCGTAAGGCGAAGCTCTCGATTTACCGGTCAATCTACGTTCCTACTCTCACCTATGGTCATGAGCTTTGGGTCATGACCGAAAGGACAAGATCCCGGATACAGGCGGCCGAAATGAGCTTTCTCCGCAGGGTGGCTGGGCGCTCCCTTAGAGATAGGGTGAGAAGCTCAGTCACTCGGGAGGAACTCGGAGTAGAGCCGCTGCTCCTCCACATCGAGAGGGGACAGCTGAGGTGGCTCGGGCATCTGTTCCGGATGCCTCCTGAACGCCTTCCCGGGAAGATGTTTCGGGCATGTCCAACCGGGAGGAGGCCCCGGGGAAGACCAAGGACACGCTGGAGGGACTATGTCTCCCGGCTGGCCTTGGAACGCCTCGGTGTCCCCCCGGAAGAGCTAGAGGAAGTGTCTAGGGAGAGGGAAGTCTGGGCATCCCTGCTTAGACTGCTGCCCCCGCGACCCGGCCCCGGATAAGCGGAAGAAGATGGATGGATGGATGGATGGACATTTATTTAACATCCGTAGTTGTTTGATTAACATTAATGACAGACAGATATTTAATTGGGCTGCTGAATGCATGGACGTAATATTCTGACACATATCCCGTTATTGGCCACCTGTTTACGTACACTTAAGCCATAACCGTCTGCGTTCATGCGAGATACTCCACACGATGGACATTTTGACATCTGTGTGCTCGTGTATTTGACTATTCAGGCGCAACGAGAACTGATTGAGAGTGCTTCTGTTGTGTGTCATTCAGCGCGATTCCGCCCATCCCGCCTTCACTAACTCCAAGTTAATCGATAAAGAATTGCAATTGAATTGTAGTTTTGTGATACGACGGTCTTGGCATTTCATCTGGCTGTATCGGCTGAAATTATATTCAACCCGCCAAAATGGCTAGTGGGAGTGGCTGCCTTACCCGCCGTATTTGGCGGGCTGGCGGGTGTTAATGTCAAGCCCTGAACATGGTCAACATTAAACAACATATAAATCATAACAGCCTAATGTTACTGAACGAGATGTCGACCCAGAACGAGCTCTAGGACTGTGCAAGCATTAGGGGTGTTGATGGACTCCATCTACTCCATCTGTGTTTGATCATCGCTCTGAATCTAATCTGGATGTAGTCTTTGACAAAAACAAACTGAATGGTCAAAAACAAAACATTTTCTCAGCTTTTGTTTAAAAGCAGAGGGTCTGCTCTTTGTTTTGCATGCTCAGATATTCATACAACAAAATATTCTATGGGCCATTACATTTTTGTGAAAATGATCAAACCCTGGCGGTGACTGACAACTTTTTTTTTTTTAAACGCTGGCGGGGAAAGAGTTGAAAGCCATGTCCCAAACACACAATTATAATGTTTTTATTATGATTTTATGTAGCCAATATAACAGACTTGCGCTGCACAGCTGTATTTGGGTAGTTGGCAAATAAACAGTAAAAAAAAATGTTTGTTGTTGTAAAACGCCATTTTTGAAGAAAAAAAAAAATGCATACTGTTATAGGTCGTGTGAAGTCTGATGTTTGAAAAAAATAAAAGGGGGCACTAACTTTGTCAATTGTTTCACTGTTTTTTGAACATTTTTACTGAAATGTGTCCTATATGGTGTGACAGAAAGAATTAAGAATATTCGGTTGTTAAGTCTGACGTCACGCAGCAGCGCTTCCAGGTCCAAACGCTCCATCTCATGCCACAAGAAAAACAACAAACGGTGCTAATATACACACACAATGTGGTGTAATACTACAAAAAAATTATAATCATAACCTTTATCTCCATACCAAAATTCAAGATGGCCAGACAGTGATTCGTCTTTTATAAATCGTTAAAATATTAATGTCTGTGATGCTGTGAGCACGGATACTGTCGTGTAGACTGCAAGTAATTAAAATGTTTAACTTTTTAAATGTTTGATGTTTAATATGAATAAATAGCGCTCGTAAACGGCCGTCAATGGCATTCTCAAGTGAAACGAGTTGAGGCTTGGACCCAGAAACGTCACGACTTAACAAGTGGATAGGGCTGTCGCACCAAAGGACAACAAATGAAAACAATTTATAGTGGTCCCAAAAGTTAAATATTCTAACAATTCTGTGACACACTCTTACCATGTGCATGACCATGTACATGTCATGAGCTTCACAGTAACATGACTGTGAATGGGGTCCTTCAACAAACATATGGATATGGTGTCACACCGGAGGACATGGTTTTCAGTGACAAAATGTATCAAGTTCCTACACTTTTAGAAATATATGGCTGAAAAAAAATTATTGTCATTTACTAAAATAGACACTTGTAAAATGATGCCTGATATTTATTAACAGTTTTATTTTTAAATGTATAAAAGTTGTAATTTATTGAACCGTTTGAGACGGTTGCACCATATATCAACAGGTAAGACGAAGAAATGTTTAACCATTTACTGCATTTTAAATGGTAACAATACTAATTATATTCATTTTTATCTTTTTATCCCATTTTCCTTTTTTGAAGTGATTCCAGTCAAAACCATCATGGTGAACAGTGCAAGCATAGATATCCATAATAAAGGCTAGATGTCTCGTCCGCGCTGCTGGCCAATGGAGGTCGACGTCCGCACCTGGCGGCCATCTTGTCACAGTCAGCTCGCTCACTCGTAACATTGTTTTCATGGTGCTTGCACTTTTAAAATAACCATAACTTGCTCAATTTTCTACCGATTTTCAAACTGTTTGGTTTGTTATAAACGTCAGAGATGTAGTTATGACACTGCATACTTATGAAAAATTATTCATAATTTGTTCAAGCAACCATAATTTTAGCCACGTTAATAACGTTTGTAAGAAGCCAAATAATTTGTGAATCCGTCAAGATTTCAGTGAGATAAGAGTATTTGTGTTCATGCAGATCATCAGGTACCACAGAGCCCTGCCTGTGACAAGATGGCCGCCGGTGATGACGTTAGAGACTCCGCTGTAAGACATCTAGCCTTTATTATGGATATCTATGAGTCCAAGTGTCTCACCTGAAGGAAATTATACATTATATATCGGTTTTGTAATATATCGAACACATTTACTTAAAGGGGCGATAACAATTACTTTAAAAATTAACATATATCGCGAGTCCCTAATATCAGCACTCGGCCAATCAAATTCAAAGACCAGAGATTTTGTATAGTGTTTATATGTTTGTTTGTTTTTTATAAGGGGATTCAATTGTTTTTTCTTAAAGACCTCCCTCAGGTGATGACTTTTATTTTGACACGTGAATATTATACCGACTTAAATTTTGACATTCAATTTGAACTAATGAATGCGCCAGAAAAACACTGTCGATTTCATTTTAGTATCGTTCAGAAAAATAAGTGCATTGACACAGAAACTTAAACGTCAGCTTCTAAAGGTTAAAGATATAACGTGAGCCATATTGTTCACCATGCCATTTGCAAGTTATATTTTCTGAACTGATCTTACTCTAGGGATTACACATTCATGAAAAACATTTCGTAGAAACGTCTGCCAATTAAAACGAATGACTGGCGAAGTGCCTCCAGGTAAATGTGTTGTTTACACGCCGAATGTCCGGACTCGTGCATTATCCGTCCGTGCAGGGACTGAGGCTGACCGGAGCCTTTACTCACCTCCACTCTGGCCTTAGCGAGACCATTCAGTTTCTCCGTGTCCACCTCATATGAAAAGATGACGGATGGGAGCAGGGCAGTGAAGATAAGCGTCCACATGATGCCGGAGATGAGGATGTGTGTGTGTGTGTGTGTCTGTCTCTGCTCTCCACACTGACTCTGCCACGTCACGGCGCTCACCTCACATTTCGCTCTTTCTCTTTTTTTCCTTGTTTCTGAAGGGAACAGCCCATCGCTATCTAGAGGCAGAGAGAGAAATTGAAATTCCCCATAAGGGTGAAATGGGACTACAGATTTGGTGGTTAAGTAAGTTACATAAATTCAGTGTTTGGTTTGGAGGGTTTGTGTGGCAGTGCTCCTGGTTGTATGGGTTTTCTTTAAAAACATCATATACGTGCTTACACCACGTATTTAAATATACATAATATACTTCAAGGGAGTATTTTGACATGTCCCTGCTGAAAAATCCAGCTAAAACCAGCCTAAAATGGTTGGCTGGTTTTAGCTGGAAGTAGCTGGTTTTAGCTGGATTAAGCTGGAAGTAGCTGGTTTTAGCTGGATTAAGCTGGAAGTAGCTGGTTTTAGCTGGTCTCCCAGCCTGGTTTAGCTGGTATTAGCTGGTCAAACTGGTCTCCCAGCCTGGTTTAGCTGGTATTAGCTGGCCAAACTGGTCTCCCAGCCTGGTTTAGCTGGTATTAGCTGGTCACCCAGCCTGACTTAACTGGTTTTTGCAGGTTTCACAGCCTGGCTTAGCTGGTGTTCAGCTGGTTTTAGCTGGTCTCCAAGCCTGGCTTAGCTGGTCAAGCTGGTCTCCCAGCCTTGTTTAGCTGGTGTTCAGCTGGTCTCCCAGCCTGTCTTAGCTGATCAAGCTGGTTTCCCAATCTGGACTGGAAGTTGGTGGTCTGCTTGTTTTAGCTGGTCTCCCAGCTTGGTTTAGCTGGTGAACATCTTACCTAATTACAAATCAATCAGATTCCATGCTAAGACCACACTGACCAGCTAAGACCAACACTGACCAGCTAAGACCAACACCGACCAGCTAAGACCAGCTAAGACCACACTGACCAGCTAAGACCAACACCGACCAGCTAAGACCAACACTGACCAGCTAAGACCAACACCGACCAGCTAAGACCACACCGACCAGCTAAGACCAACACTGACCAGCTAAGACAGAGAGACCGAGCGCGTTTAGGCCACGCCTGGTGTACAGCAAACAATCTAAAAAAACACAGAAGTAAGTTTTTATAAGCTGTTGACCCAAAAAAACGAGCGTTTAAGGAGACAAAGGTGGATACAGGCAATAAGACGTGAAGCATCAGCAGGAAGAATGGGTAAATTTTGGCATCCTGACACTCAGTATGCCTACGTGTGCAGTAAACATTTCGTCACTGTTAAGTCAAATATCCAAATATCAGTTTTATATATTATATTTCCTGTCGCTGATTACGTTCCCCTCCAGTGGGTGTAGTTCTCAGAGTAATATAAGCTCTGTCTCAATTGCCTGCATCCACTTTTGTTTCCTTAAACGCTCGTTTTTTGGGTCAACGGCTTTTAAAAACTTCTGGGTTTTTGGCGCTGACATCTTGCACTGATTTGGGACCTGCGTCTGCGCAGTAGAGAGCAGGAAGTAGAGCCATGATTATCAAAAGCCCGCCCACACTCTCACAGATGCAGAATAACTCATTATGTCGGAGTGAAATAAACCGTTATGGAAATGTAGAGATTAAAGCTCCAATCTCCTCCTGAAAAAAGTCAGTCGGTGCCTCAGTGACTACTTCACTCAGAGAAGCCGTCAATCTCAGCTGTCAATCATGACGTCACACCCCCCGTTTTTATAGCATCAAATAACTAACTAAAACCAAAAAAAAAAAAAAACGAACACTTGAAATGACATCAGCGTGATTAAAAACTGCCTAAAATGACAGAAACCATATTTGGGGAAAAATCATTTGAAGTGTAATTTGATTGTTTAGTTCGTCTTGCGTCCGATACATTACTCAGAGAGGGCGGGGTTTATGAGCTATACTGGGACCAACCACCCGGGGGGGGGCGGCGATCAAGACACTTTGGCTTCACTTTTCAGAACTTGTGCGGCACGCTTGGTTACAACCCATGTAAATTCTGCAAAAATTGTAAATGCGCATGTGCAACCTGTACGCGCAGTTATATAAATCCGGCGGTGCACGTTCAATATGCACCATGCGCTCTGTACACTGACCCTCGCGTAAGCGTAAGGTAAAGTATACTTTGGCCTTCAGGCGTCATGCCCATGGACCATTAGCTGAACGTCTGACACATATAGCACACTTTTCTGGAATCACTTCAGGAGTTTCAAAGTCGTCCTCTGATTGGTTCTACAGGATAACCATGAGACGTGTGTGTTGCGTTCTTTAACGGTCTGCCTGGAAACAAATGCCGACTCCAAACTCCCTCGTGGAAGAACGCCGCCGTGTTTAAAACTGTGACAATGAGCGCTTACCGCATGGGCGTCAGAAGCAAAAAAAATGTGGGTGGGTCCTCAGAATTTTTTTTACTGAAGTAGATGCCAATAAGTACAAATATACCACTTTGCTTGCTAAGCGAATAGTTCGGAAAGACAAAATTACGGGAATCGCCATATCATTGAGAGTGGTAGTAGTGTAGGGGTAAGACGCACGGCATCTAGTTTTGACACAAGTCGACCCACGGTTCGAATCCGCCTTTCGCCGAGTTCAATCTTCTCCCTTTTCCCATCACATATCAGATCGGAAAGGCATTTTCAATAATAATAATATTTTCAATAAAAATGACGAAAATATTAGAAAAGTGGAAATAAAGCGTCTAACATGTGTTTAATAATGAGTGTTTATCGATTAGGGGTAGGTAAACAGACATGTGCTGAATGTTAGAGACGATAAAAGTGAGTGGGTCCAATATCATTGATCGTAAAAAGTGGGTGGGTCTTGTCCCACCCACAAACAATGGTTCCGACGCCCATGGCTTACCGGGATCAACTAAATGCTGTATTTTCAAAAGTATGTGAAGGTCGCAGCTCCGTTTTTGCAGTAAACTTGGTCTGGACTCTTTCGCAGCTTTCTTTGGCCAAGGACCGCCCAAGAGCACGTTTGACTGACATATAACACTACACAACCAATCACAGTTCGTTTTGTTCCGCAAACTTCACACACTTTTGAAAATCCAGCATTGAGTTGATCCTGGTAAGCGCTCATTGTCACAGTTTTAAACCCGACGGCGTCACTTTTCCAAGAGAGAGTTTTGCATCACAGCATTTGTTTCCAGGCAAACCGTTAAAGAAAGCAACACACACGTCTCGCGGACATCCTGTAGAATTCAACCAATTAGATGACGACTTCGAAACTCCTGAAGTGTATCCAGAAAAGTGTGCCATATGCGTCAGATGTTTGGCCAACGCATCTGAGGCTGAGACTAGCATCACACTGGTTCCCTTGATAAAAACCCAATCAGATTTTCCCATAGGCTTTTGGATTATTGCTAAAAACCTATGTAATGCTATGTGATCAACACGTTTTGTCCATCAAGATAATTATTACAGATGAACACAAAATTTGTTTGTGTTACTACGAATAATGTTACCATCACTAAGCTTACCACAACTCTTCCAGTTATCTGAAAGCATTTTCAGAGAACGTTTGAGTTAGACTAGTTCATAAGAGCACAATTATGAGCATAAAGAGGCTGTAAAAGCGGACTGAGTTATATATTCGGCGTTAAGACGTTTAATCTCCTCAACAGCCTCTGTAGTCCCATTTAGCCACTTGTTAGCAAACAGTTTTAAAAAAATCACGAGTGGGGCGATACTGATGTATTTTATGTCGTAGAATAAAACGTGAAAGTGTCTTGAGCTCGTGTTAACCACAGACCTTATTTCAGCCATTTAAACAAAACCCCATTCAAAAAACCCATTGACTTCTGGACGATGGAACCGGAAGTGCTAAAATGCTAACTCGCTTCTGCGTTTTGACCTACAAAGTGATGTCATACCTGCACCACTCTATAACAAACCACTATCAATACAATAGGGAAGAAAAGGCTATCGCAATTTCAGTTTCATGCCGACTTTTAAGTCATATTCTGTCAGGGTTCTGTCACTTCGGTCTAGTTTATTCTTGGTTTTGTGACAGAGCCCTGACAGTCCTGTATTGTTTTTCTTGTCTTGCGTGCTCTTCTGTCCTTGTGAGTTTTGTGTGTCGGATCCCAGCACTTTGGTTTTCGGTTTTGTGTTGGGATTCGGACATTCATGCTCCACGTGTTTGTCTTCTGTTGTCTTGTGTTGTGTAGCACGCGGCTGGTGTTTTTCACTGGCTGCGTACTTTCATGTTGTCATGTTTTGTGTGAACATGCAGCTTATGAGTTCTCATTAGCTACATGTTCATGTCACGTTTGGTGTGAGCACATGGCTTGTCAAGTGTTTCTTTGTGCCAGGTGCTCATGTCTATTGTCTAACCCCGCCCACCTTTCCTGATTATTGGTTCATTTGCCCCACCTGTCTTCCCTCTTGTTTGCTCCTTATTTGTTCTCCTTGTGTTGGCCATAGATATACATAATAAAGGCTAGATGTCTCGTCCGTGCTGCTGGCCAATGGAGGTCGACGTCCACACCTGGCGGCCATCTTGTCACAGGCAGCTCGCTCACTCGTAACATTGTTTTAATGGTGCATGTACTTTTTAAATAACCATAACTTGCTCAATTTTCTACCTATTTTCAAACTGCTTGGTTTGTTATAAACGTCAGAGATGTAGTTATGACACTGCATACTTTATAATAATTATAACCATGGACTTCCATATGAAAATAACATTGAACCGAACAGATAGGTGATATACACACGCACAAGGTATTTGTTATTTATGCTAAATCAATATATAGGCTACTAAAACTCAGTGTACAGAATGGCAACATGAGATGTAAAATTGCTGGGTAGCAGCTAAACTGTAACTACTAGGTCTCATTCAAAGCTTCTTGTTATTAGCAAGCTAATAACTGCAACCACACTCACAGCTTCTTGTTATTAGCCAGCTAATAACTACAACCACATCCACAAAGATTGTAATTTAGACAAAAGATTAGTTGTCATAAAATTGTTATTGGAGTCAGTAAAACCTATATAATTGATTGTGGTCTCAGCCTTGATAACTTGCGCAAGTAGCCGTGATACACAACTATGCTGCACGATTAAGTAGTTTTTCGAAAAGAAAAGCTGCAATTTCAACATATGTTCACCCTGCTGAAAAATACAGCTAAAACCAGCCTAAGCTGGTTGGCTGGTCTTAGCTGGTTTAAGCTGGAAGTAGCTGGTTTTAGCAGCCTGGCTAAACTGGTCTCCCAGCCTGATTTAGCTGGTCAAGCTGGTTTTAGATGGTCTCCCAGCCTAATTTAGCTGGTCAAGCTGGTTTTAGATGGTCTCCCAGCCTGATTTAGCTGGTCAAGCTGGTTTTAGATGGTCTCCCAGCCTGACTTAGCTGGTCAAGCTGGTTTTAGATGGTCTCCCAGCCTGACTTAGCTGGTTAAATTGGTCTTCCAGTCTGGACAAGTTGGTGGCCAGCTGCTTTTAGCTGGTCTCCCACCCTGGCTTATCTGGTCAAGCTGGTCTTCCAGCCTGGTTTTAGCTGGTCTCCCAGCCTACCTTAGCTGATGAACATTTTACCTAATTTCAAATTAATCAGATTACATGGTCCATATACAGATATAAATTATTTGTCTAAACACCCAGTGGCAGAAAAAATAGGGACAGTCAGCCAGCCTGACCAGCTAAGACCAGCCTGACCAGCTAAAATCAGCAAAGACCAGCTAAAACCATCAAAGACCAACAATTACCAGCTAAGACCAGCCTGACCAGCTAAGACCAGCCTGACCAGCTAAAATCAGCGAAGACCAGCTAAAACCATCAAAGACCAACAATTACCAGCTAAGACCAGCCTGACCAGCAATTACCCGCTAAGACCAGCCTGACCAGCTAAAACCAGCTAAGACCAACAATATCCAGCTAAGACCAGTTTGACCAGCTAAGACCAACAATATCCAGCTAAGACCAGTTTGACCAGCTACGACCAGTTTGACCAGCTAAAAAAAAATTCAAAACCCCTCTAAAACCAGTCTGATAAACCAGCTATGACCAGGCTGGGAGACCAGCCAAAACCAGCCTGACCACCTTAGGCTGGTTTAAGCTGGATTTTTCAGCAGGGCAAGCATCCAGAATTACAGCCACGTTAATAACGTTGGTAAGAAACCAAACCATTTGTAAATCCGTCAAGATTTAAGCGAGATAAGAGTATTTGTGTTTGTGTCATCTTACATCAGGTACCACAGAGCCCGCCAGAAAGCTTGCCTGTGACAAGATGGCCGCCAGTGATGACGTTAGAGACTCCACCGTAAGACATCTAGCCTTTATTATGTATATCTATGGCCCTGTCCCAAATGGCACACTTCATGTGCACTTTCGGTCTTGTGGACTTCCAATGACCGCTGCGTGTCCATTAAGTCCATGAGACCGCAGGGTGTCCCATTTGTCATTTTAGGTCTCAGAAGGGTGCTCGCGAGTGCCCCCTTTGGGGTCAATATTCGCCTTCGATGCACACTTCTGCCGAGCCCGCACTGGTGCGTGTTACGCAGCGGACTTACCCTTACGAAAATAAACCATGGTTTTACTACAAATAAAACCAAAAAACCATGGTCATTGTAGTAAAACCATGGTAACCGCAAATTAACCATGGTTTTGCTTCTCTAACCACAGTTTAACCATGGTATTTGTGGTAAAACTGTAGTTAAATAAATGGTACTCAATTAGCCAAAAAACCATGGTTACTACATTTTTACTACAATAAAACCATGGTTAATTTTCGTAAGGGTATTCCCGGAAGTCAAAGCGGCATTAGGTCGTGAAAGTGCGGACTCAGAGGAAGACCGTGAAGGTTTAGGGTGCCATTTGGCTGGATCGTTGTCGAATGTGCCTCATGTTTCCCTGCTCCCTAAGTCAAGCCAATCCAAAGTCAAGTCTTGTTGTTCCCCCTCGGGGTAGTTTTTGTTTATCTTGTTTTATTTGATTAAATAAAGCCCATTCCTCCTGCAAATTGAGTCCTCGCTCCTTTCCCTTCACTCAACCCTGACATATTCAGTTTGGTTTAATGTCAGGTTTAATCTTGCTGAGGTTTCAGTAGCATTTTCTGTGAGTTTGTGATTTCAGAATCTACACCAAAATGTTTGAGAGTGGATGAATACGCAAAAACTGAAATTCCCCTGCTGCCTGATCTGAATTGATAGTTGATTATGCAAATCATTATAATAAAAAAAAAAATCTTAATCATATTATATGAAACAAAAACATTTCACAGTAACAAAAGTGCTATAGGTGAGCCTGGTTTTGAATTCTATGCTTCTTTTGACAAACATCTAGGCCTATGTAGTGGTGTTTTAAATAGGCATGGGGTCTGTTTGCCTGACACTGAACTGTTACTGCCGTGTCATTAAAGGAGTATTCTGGGTTCACGCTGACTGAACATCTCTCAAATACATGGATGCCTTTAAAATGTCATGCATTGTACAAAGAATGGCTTACCATTAGCCACATTGTCTAGGTGATCATAAAGTCTGCAATGAAAGTTGACATTACCATCATATTGTGACTGTGAATCAACTTCTCTAAGTGAAATTCATTGGTTATTGTTGATTGGATTGGTTAAAAAAGTGAGTGTTGCATCCTTATACATATAGTCAAATGTTGAGAAACGTATGAGGTTATACATAAATACTCTGTAGGGAACAGCAGTGTCTCTGCTTGTGTAAAAGCTGACTTAAGGGTACTGTGCACCAGAGTGTGAAATGCTGCCTGTAGAAGACACTGTCTCTAACCAGTGGCAGTTTCATCTTACATAATCACTCTCACAAATGCAAAACATCTCACATTATTAAAATTGCTCACTTTCCACAGCTAAGAGCACACCCAGGTTCCTGACGATAAAGACTTGACAGAACATCCATCAAGTGTTAGAGAGTATTATAGGTTATTATGTGTGGAGGTTTTTGTTCCAATATTTTTTTTTCAGAATTAAGTGGTAGGAAATGACTAGTCATCCACAATTATTTTATATCAACTATGCATTCCATTAATTTTGTGAATTGGTATGTTTAGGTAGGGTGCAAAGAAATATAGAGCTGAGTATCATCAGTGTAA
This sequence comes from Romanogobio albipinnatus, assembly GCA_023566225.1. Taxonomy (NCBI): domain Eukaryota; kingdom Metazoa; phylum Chordata; class Actinopteri; order Cypriniformes; family Gobionidae; genus Romanogobio; species Romanogobio albipinnatus. The sequence goes on along the minus strand of CM042242.1, from coordinate 66,279,768 downwards.
CATTAAAAAACGAACGCCATACATCTCCCAAGGGTGGCATGTACAAGGTGAAAAGCAATGGTCCTAGTACTGAGCCTTGCGGTACTTCAAACTGAACTTGATCGAGATATGACACCTCTTCATTTACTGCTACAAATCGATACTGGTCAGATTAGCATGATTTGAACCATGCCAGTGCAACATTACATAACATTACATTAAAGGTGCAGTGTGTAAATGTGCACACGGACTCATTAAAAGGAGGAGCGACGACAGTGAAGGAGAGGACCAGGCCTGGAATTTACGCTGTGTTTTGTTTACTTTTTTTTATAGGTATGCGCGGCAGTCGTCTATGAGGGGCTGCCACTTTTACTTTCAGTTTGTTTATTTATTTATTAAAGTCTTTTAAACGTTTGCCGGTTCCCGCCTTCATCTTCCCATATCAACGAACAGTGTTACAGTACATTTTAGCGGCATCTAGTGGTGAGGTTGTGAATTGCAATTGACCACCGCTCACCCCTCCCTTTCGAAGCATGTAGAGAAGCTACGGTGGCCGTCACAGGACAAAAATGTTGTTGTCAGAGAGAACAGAGAGTGACTAGCGCTCTGTAGAGAAGTTTGTCCGTTTAAGGCTACTGTAGAAACATGACGGCGCAAAATGGCGATTTCACTGTAAGGGGACCTGCGGTGTAGACTATGTAGATAGAAACAGCTCATTCTAAGGTAATAAAAACATAATGGTTCATTATGAAAGGTCTTTATACACCACTGAAAATAGTTATGCATATTACATTGCATTTCTGTCAATAGATCAATTTACTGTTTGTAAACACACAGGATGCGCGCACAGCTAGGTTGCAGAAAACCAGGGGGAGATAGCGCTTACGTATAGATAATGACATGGATAGGATACAAAATAGTTTGATTTAAAAAGATTATAGATTATTTATAGATATATATTTATAGATGACTAATTATAGATTATTAGATGTTATTTTCAAAATGTTGTCCGCATATTACAATAGTTTTTTTCCCAGCGATAGGGCTGTGCGTGACAACCGCACCACCGGCGCTGGGCGGCCAAAACACTTTTTTTTGTGTGTGAAGCTGTTTTACGTGAATATTATGACATGCGCGAAGCACAAACAATTATTTCCAAAATAAATATTAGGTTCGCAATTAAATTTTACATCGCAGCCATGGAAACATATTATATTCATGCCAAACGAGAGAGGTAGCCAGGCTTTGTGAGGTGAGCCAATTTTAAAGGGTTACTTCAGTGATTTAGCATTAAGCTTTATATTTAAACTGGGTCATTGCCTTCTAGACTGAGAAAAGACAGAAAATGTATTTTTGTCTCATGGGGATGAAAGACAACAACTCCCAGAATGCACGTGCTTCGCTTCGGCTCCACCCCAACGTCGGTTTCATTTTTATAGTAATACAATAATTTCGTTCAGCTAGAGAATAAACACTACAATTAAAAACTGAATGTGTTTTTTCAATAAAGTGTGAGTGAGCCGAACGAAAGTCACGAGACAAAAGCAGCAGGAGTCAGATTTCATTCATCCCGAGAGCACAGAGCTGAGGTAAGAGCGGCAGTCATTCACAGCGCGTGTCCAGTCTGGCGCGTTCTCAGATCGCATATGGAAGCTAAACTTTCATAGGAATTCATTGAAAAGCTGAAACACTCACTTTCTCTACACGGCTCCGTTATGAATGCCAGAGGCCGAGCCGAGCCGAGCCGAGCCGTGCGCATTTACATTCTGTGAGTGACATGACATCCCTCCCCTATGAGCGAGCGGGTTGAAAACATGCGGAACAGCTCCATCTACTGGCTGTAGTCTTTAGGCTCTGGCTAAAAAGTCCTCCGATGGGAGGATTTTTTCCAGAAATAAAATGCATAATTCTCTCGTCTCAGGGGGATATGAGGGGGGAAGTACCATAATTCGAATATACTACCGGGTTTCTACTGATACAAAGCTTAATGCTAAATCACTGAAGTAACCCTTTAAGCTTTGCCTATGTTTTGCGATTTGGTCCCCCGATTTTCCACGAATTTAACAATAGGCTTAGGCCTACTCCATTTTATTCTACTGGACATTGGAAAATAAATCTAATTTATTTTCCAAAATTTTCGTTTAGCCTACGTCTCTCACAGCCTGGATTATAGGCCTACAAGTTTCTTTCTTGTCTGCTTTTAATTAGGAGTTTGCATAATTCACTGTGGTAAAACGGATACATTTTACTTCAAACTCTATTTAACACAATAAAGTTTGTGCTTGTTATTAAACTTCAGGTGTGTCAAGTTTATGTGTATAGCGCATTTCATACATGCCGGATATTTTTAGTTTCGCTTTCTCTCGCAGCGCATTATCAAACAAAGCCTAAAGTTCTCGACCCTGCGGAAGATAAATTCGCTGTTCACAAATTTTACTACAATTATTTATTTCTTATATAATTTATATGACCATTGTTTACTGATATTTATTTAAATGTTATTTTACAGGCTGTAGTATTGTTTCATTGATGGAAAATTACTATATATACACTCACCTAAAGGATTATTAGGAACACCATACTAATACTGTGTTTGACCCCCTTTCGCCTTCAGAACTGCCTTAATTCTACGTGGCATTGATTCAACAAGGTGCTGAAAGCATTCTTTAGAAATGTCGGCCCATATTGATAGGATAGCATCTTGCAGTTGATGGAGATTTGTGGGATGCACATCCAGGGCACGAAGCTCCCGTTCCACCACATCCTAAAGATGCTCTATTGGGTTGAGATCTGGTGACTGTGGGGGCCATTTTAGTACAGTGAACTCATTGTCATGTTCAAGAAACCAATTTGAAATGATTCGAGCTTTGTGACATGGGGCATTATCCTGCTGGAAGTGGCCATCAGAGGATGGGTACATGGTGGTCATAAAGGGGTGGACATGGTCAGAAACAATGCTCAGGTAGGCCGTGGCATTTAAACTATGCCCAATTGGCACTAAGGGGCCTAAAGTGTGCCAAGAAAACATCCCCCACACCATTACACCACCACCACCAGCCTGCACAGTGGTAACAAGGCATGATGGATCCATGTTCTCATTCTGTTTACGCCAAATTCTGACTCTACCATCTGAATGTCTCAACAGAAATCCAGACTCATCAGACCAGGCAACATTTTTCCAGTCTTCAACTGTCCAATTTTGGTGAGCTTGTGCAAATTGTAACCTCTTTTTCCTATTTGTAGTGGAGATGAGTGGTACCCAGTGGGGTCTTCTGCTTTTGTAGCCCATCCGCCTCAAGGTTGTGCGTGTTGTGGCTTCACAAATGCTTTGCTGCATACCTCAGTTGTAACGAGTGGTTATTTCAGTCAAAGTTGCTCTTCTATCAGCTTGAATCAGTCGGCCCATTCTCCTCTGACCTCTAGCATCAACAAGGCATTTTCGCCCACAGGACTGCCGCATACTGAATGTTTTTCCATTTTCACACCATTCTTTGTAAACCCAAGAAATAGTTGTGCGTGAAAATCCCAGTAACTGCGCAGATTGTGAAATACTCAGACCGGCCCGTCTGGCACCAACAACCATGCCACGCTCAAAATTGCTTAAATCACCTTTCTTTCCCATTCTGACATTCAGTTTGGAGTTCAGGAGGTTGTCTTGACCAGGACCACTAAATGCATTGAAGCAACTGCCATGTGATTGGTTGATTAGATAATTGCATTAATGAGAAATTGAACAGGTGTTCCTAATAATCCTTTAGGTGAGTGTATATACAGTGAGGAAAATAAATATTTGAACACCCTGCTATTTTGCAAGTTCTTCCACTTAGAAATCATGGAGGGGTCTGAAATTGTCATCGTAGGTGCATGTCCACTGTGAGAGACATAATCTAAAAAAAAAAAAAATCCAGAAATCACAATGTATGATTTTTTAACTATTTATTTGTATGATACAGCTGCAAATAAGTATTTGAACACCTGAGAAAATCAATGTTAATATTTGGTACAGTAGCCTTTGTTTGCAATTAAAGAGGTCAAACGTTTCCTGTAGTTTTTCACCAGGTTTGCACACACTGCAGGAGGGATTTTGGCCCACTCCTCCACACAGATCTTCTCTAGATCAGTCAGGTTTCTGGCCTGTCGCTGAGAAACACGGAGTTTGAGCTCCCTCCAAAGATTCTCTATTGGGTTTAGGTCTGGAGACTGGCTAGGCCACGCCAGAACCTTGATATGCTTCTTACAGAGCCACTCCTTGGTTATCCTGGCTGTGTGCTTCGGGTCATTGTCATGTTGGAAGACCCAGCCTCGACCCATCTTCAATGTTCTAACTGAGGGAAGGAGGTTGTTCCCCAAAATCTCGCAATACATGGCCCCGGTCATCCTCTCCTTAATACAGTGCAGTTGCCCTGTCCCATGTGCAGAAAAACACCCAAAGCATGATGCTACCACCCCCATGCTTCACAGTAGGGATGGTGTTCTTGGGATGGTACTCATCATTCTTCTTCCTCCAAACACGTTTAGTGGAATTATGACCAAAAAGTTCTATTTTGGTCTCATCTGACCACATGACTTTCTCCCATGACTCCTCTGGATCATCCAAATGGTCATTGGCAAACTTAAGACGGGCCTTGACATGTGTTGGTTTAAGCAGGGGAACCTTCCGTGCCATGCATGATTTCAAACCATGACTTCTTAGTGTATTACCAACAGTAACCTTGGAAATGGTGGTCCAAGCTCTTTTCAGGTCATTGACCAGCTCCTCCCATGTAGTTCTGGGCTGATTTCTCACCTTTCTTAGGATCATTGAGACCCCACGAGGTGAACTCCGCGGGCCGCCTGAACTCCGCGTGCCGCTGGCTGCCTGAACTCCGCGTGCTGCCCTGGCCGCTTGAACTCCGTTGGCCGCCCTGGCCGCCTGAACTCCGCTGGCCGACCTGGCCGCCTGAACTCCGCGGGCCGCCCTGGCCGCCTGAACTTTTTTTTTCCCCATTCCCTCTCTGGTCTGTTTCCCCCTTCCCTTCCTGGTTTGTTTTCCCCTTCCCTTTCCGGCCTGCCCCTCCCGTCCCGCCCTGGTCTGCCCCTCCCGTCCCACCCTGTTCGGTCCCTCCAGGCCAGCCCTGGTCTGTCCCTCCAGGCCAGCCCTGGTCTGTCTCTCCCGTCCCGCCCTGGTCTGTCTCTCCCGTCCCGCCCTGGTCTGTCTCTCCCGTCCCGCCCTGGTCTGTCCCTCCCGTCCCGCCCTGGTCTGTCCCTCCCATCCCGCCCTGGTCTGTCCCTTCCGTCCCGCCCTGGTCTGTCCCTACCGTTCCGCCCTGGTCTGTCCCTCCCATTCCGCCCTGGTCTGTCCCTCCCGTTCCGCCCTGGTCGGTCCCTCCAGTCCAGCCCGGGTCTGTTCCTCCTGTCCTGCCTTGGTCTGTCCCTCCCGCCCCGCCCTGGTCTGTTCCTCCCTGGTTTGTCCTCCCGGTCCCGCCCTGTTCTTGTGGAGCGTCTGGTAGCCGCTCCTTAAGGAGGGGGTAATGTCACATGTCTGTCCTGTCTTGTGGAGCACATGTGGTGTGTTGTTGTTTTGGGCTGTGCTCGTGTCTTTGTCTGATCCCTCCCCCTTGTTATCTGATTAGTGTTTGATTTCTTCCACCTGTTCCCTCTTGATTTCTTCCCCTTTATATAGTTCCCATGTGTTCACAGTCTTTGTCGTTACGTTGTGATGTCTACGTGTCCCTTTCCTGTGTTCCGCTCCCTGAGTTGTTTGGTATGTTGTTTGGTTCATTTATGTTATGTTTTCCCCATTGTGGGTTTTTGTTTTGTATTTATGTTTATTTTTGAATAAATAAATTTCCGTCCTGCTATTGAGTCCTCACCTCAGTTTTCTTTAATCATCCCGTGACATAGATAGATAGATAGATATATAGATTTTTTTTTTTAAATAATGCACATTGATTGTCATGACAACAGTAAAGCGTTCTCATGCGGCATTTCATTATTTACACAGAAACAAAGCCTATTCTAAAGCTAAACCTAAATCTTTAACACCTTTGCTGTCTTGCGAGAGGAAATGCAAATAATAATGTTTATGTATAGCGGAGCTTCAGCGGAACACCATGTGACAAGAGCGCTGCGTCCGCGGTGATTAAATCTCTGACGAAAGCAACGCCAGCAGAGGCTCTGGTGCAATAAGTGCATGAAGCGCAAGCTGCAGTTCTGAAGGACAGCGCTGACCATTCGCGTCGCGTCGTTGACAGACAGTTTGCTTTGAACGCGAAACGACTTCACGTCGAAGAACACCGCGACATCCGCAGATGAAATGCGCTCTCCTTCAGCGACCCATTTTTTCCTTCCAGCAAACCTCAAGGTCTTTCGCTGTTAATGTAACAGGAAGAACGGGCACTGATGTGACACACTGGATCTGTGCTTTCACGCTTATCAGAGCAACCGATATTGTCGCATGATGATGAGCTATTTTGATGCTATTTGAATATATTTATCAGTAAGTCTGGTTTCCAGCGGTGCACATCAGATCTCCTGTCAACATACCATCAGTTCTGCCTTGGTCGAGGAAATTGGGTAAGAAACAAACTATTGCCAACACTGTAATTGCTTACAACTGTAATATGTAATAGAACACAAGTGCAAACATGCATAGTGATTGCACACAATATAATATGATGAATAACTTGTATATAATATAACGTAATAAGCTATAGCATATGTTATTACCATTACAACAACTATACATTTAGAATATATCCTGTTTCTATCACATTACTTCAGTGGTGTTTAACTAATACTGTATTGTTTACATTTTGTTTTTGTCTGGGTTATATTTTGTGTTTACTATAATTTAACTATTTTAAACATAAAGTGTGTGTGTGCGCGCGCATCAGTGGCATTATTCAGAGGTTGAAAGACCATCACAAACAGGCTTGCAATGTAATTAGCGCTATCAGATACCGAATGGTTCAAAAGCTTCTCGTACATCCTCTGATGAAACACACACACACACACACACACACACACACACACACACACACACACACACACACACACACACACACACACACACACACACACACACGCTCAAGTAGGTCATAATGCTCATTATTGTAAGGTGACCTTCAGCATTTTCTCAGTATAACCTAACCAAAAGTATAAGAAAATTGGGACCGTACATGGCTATATGAAATCACTGATATAACAACAGTGCACCCTATGTAGTTAGCTAACTAATTTGGAAGGATTTTAATTAGATTTTTACAATGAATCACTCAATTGCAATGAAGTATTGACTCTTATCCACCCCCATGAACGTCTCTTTTTTCAAGCTTTTCTAATTGTGCAGTTCTCAGGCCACACTCAGCAAACATGCATGCCTATCTATCTATCTATCTATCTATCTATCTATCTATCTATCTATCTATCTATCTATCTATCTATCTATCTATCTATCTATCTATCTATCTATCTATCTATCTATCTATCTATCTATCTATCTATCTATCTATCTATCTATCTATCGTCTGTCTGTCTGTCTGTCTACATACACACACATATTCAAACGCACACACAATGATTCACTGCAAGAATTTCATGTGGGTGTATGTGTGTATATGCATAATCAAATACATACACAATGACTCATTGCATTTGGGGTCATTGCTTGGTGGACTCTATATTTTTGTCTATTTTGCTTTTCTGCTGGTCACATGCTTTGCGATATTCTACACTGATACGTCCAGTCGTGTGCTTGACCTTAACAATCTTGTCAATACAGGGAAAGCCGGTCAGGCAGGAAAACACAGAGCACAGCGAGGTGAAGACCATGACTACTGTGCAAATACAAAGACACATGACTGTCTCCAAATATTAAAATTCGGTTGTTGGATATAATTTGTATAAATATTTTTGCATTTATTTTTGGCTTAAACTGAAAACGGTTTACATCTTTGTACCTTATTTAACCCTAAAGCGTCCATATGAGTACCTTAAAGAAGAACATTAGTGTCTAAAGTGTACATATTACAGTTTTTCTCCATTGGTTTGGCTCATTTCTTGAAACAGAAATTACATTCTCAAAACAACATCTCCAAACCACTTGGCAATTGTTCACAATAGAATAGCATTTCTCAATGTCTCAGTAAATCTTTGCAAATGATTAAGTACAGGTAGCCTACATTTAACACAATTTCCAAGTGAATAGATCTTGTTGATCTAAACTGATTGTTTGATTCTCAGTCTAATGGTTGTTCGCTCCAAAACGTATCATTTCATTGTATAAGTCATCACATGCACAATAGTCTGTTCAATTGTCAAAATTAGTCAAGAACATAATACCATGAATACCGTATATGAATACCTTGGAACATTTTAATAAATGTATTACAGCAATTGACAGTTAGGTGAAACTAGAACTTGACTAACGAAGGAGGACTTTCACACATCTCAGATGACCAATCAAGGGGATGAGAGGGGAAGGGGGTAGAGAGGTAGAGAGGGGAAGGGGGTAGAGAGGGTAGAGAGGTAGAGAGGGGTAGAGAGGGGAAGAGAGGGGAAGGGGTAGAGAGGGGAAGAGAAGGGAAGGGGGTAGAGAGGGGAAGAGAGGGGAAGAGAGGTAGAGAGGGGAAGGGAGGGGAAGAGAGGTAGAGAGGGGTAGAGAGGGGAAGGGAGGGTAAGGGGGTAGAGAGGGGAAGGGTAGAGAGGGGAAGAGAAGGGAAGGGGGTAGAGAGGGGAAGGGTAGAGAGGGGAAGAGAAGGGAAGGGGTAGAGAGGGGAAGAGAAGGGAAGGGGGTAGAGAGGGGAAGAGAGGGGAAGGGGGGACTGAGACAGGAAGAGAAGGGAAGGGGCTAGAGAGGGGAAGAGAGGGGAAGGGTAGAGAGGGGAAGAGAAGGGAATAGGGTAGAGAGGGGTAGAGAGGGGAAGGGGTAGAGAGGGGAAGAGAAGGGAAGGGGGTAGAGAGGGGAAGAGAGGGGAAGGGGTAGAGAGGGGAAGGGGTAGAGAGGGGAAGGGGGTAGAGAGGGGAAGGGGGGATTGAGACAGGAAGAGAGTGGTAGAGAGGGGACGAGAAGGGAAGGGGCTAGAGAGGGGTAGAGAGGGGTAGAGAGGGGAAGGGGTAGAGAGGAAGAGAGGGGAAGGGGGGCTGAGAGGGGAAGAGAGGGGAAGGGGTAGAGAGGGGAAGAGAAGGGAAGGGGGTAGAGAGGGGAAGAGAGGGTAAGGGGGGATGAGAGGGGAAGAGGGGGGAAGGGGGTAGAGAGGGGAAGAGAAGGGAAGGGGGTAGAGAGGGGTAGAGAGGGGAAGAGAAGGGAAGGGGGTAGAGAGGGGTAGAGAGGGGTAGAGCGGGGAAGGGGTAGAGAGGAGAAGAGAAGGGAAGGGGGTAGAGAGGGGAAGAGAAGGGAAGGGGGTAGAGAGGGGTAGAGAGGGGAAGAGAAAGGAAGGGGTAGAGAGGGGAAGGGGGTAGAGAGGGGAAGAGAAGGGAGGGGGGTAGAGAGGGGTAGAGAGGGGAAGAGAAGGGAAGGGAAGGGGGTAGAGAGGGGTAGAGCAGGGAAGGGGTAGAGAGGGGAAGAGAAGGGAAGGGGGTAGAGAGGGGTAGAGAGGGGAAGAGAGGGGAAGAGAAGGGAAGGGGGTAGAGAGGGGAAGAGAGGGGAAGGGGGGATGAGAGGGGAAGAGGTAGAGAGGGGAAGAGAAGGGAAGGGGGTAGAGAGGGGAAGAGAGGGGAAGGGGGGATGAGAGGGGAAGAGAGGGTAAGGGGGGATGAGAGGGGAAGAGGGGGGAAGGGGGTAGAGAGGAGAAGGGGGTAGAGAGGAGAAGGGAAGGGGGTAGAGAGGGGAAGAGAAGGGAAGGGGTTAGAGAGGGGTAGAGCGGGGAAGGGGTAGAGAGGAGAAGAGAAGGAAAGGGGGTAGAGAGGGGAAGAGAGGGGAAGGGGTAGAGAGGGGAAGAGAAGGGAAGGGGTAGAGAGGGGTAGAGAGGGGAAGGGGGTAGAGAGGGGAAGAGAAGGGAAGGGGGTAGAGAGGGGTAGAGAGGGGAAGAGAAGGGAAGGGGGTAGAGAGGGGTAGAGAGGGGTAGAGCAGGCAAGGGGTAGAGAGGGGAAGAGAAGGGAAGGGGGTAGAGAGGGGTAGAGAGGGGAAGAGAGGGGAAGAGAAGGGAAGGGGGTAGAGAGGGGTAGAGAGGGGAAGAGAAGAGAAGGGGTAGAGAGGGGAAGAGAGGGGTAGAGAGGGGAAGAGAGGGGAAGAGAGGGGAAGAGAGGGGAAGAGAGGGGAAGAGAGGGGTAGAGAGGGGAAGAGAGGGGTAGAGAGGGGAAGAGAGGGGAAGAGAGGGGAAGGGGGGATGAGAGGGGAAGAGGGGGGAAGAGAGGAGAAGAGGGGGGAAGAGGGGGGAAGGAAGAGGCAGACCTGGAGTAGGATGTGGCCAAAGAAGACGGGGACCAAATTTATCAGATGCGATTCTGCTGAGTACCCATGGGTTGACATTGAGAGAGGCTGGACAGAGACTTCAGCCCAACCTCAGCAGATATACAAAAACAAACCTTTGAAAATGCATGAATGAATCAAATAATTTTACAAATGTGGAGAGAAATATTTTCATCAATATGCAGTACTGGTCTTGTGTGTACTGTTTGGTCAATATATTCATATACTTTACTCTAACAATATCTCTGAAAAAAATCAAACCCAGATTATATCATTAGAAAAGTAGAAATTTGACAAGTGTTTACAGTAAGATTGAGAACAGCAGCGTGTGGATGGCCAGGAGGGTGAGGACGGTAATTTTCATTGTTTTTTGTTTGTGTTTATATTACAGTATATTATGCTGTATACATTTTCTTTTTACTCTGATGTATGGAAGTTACTTTATGTGTGTGAATGATAATGGTTACAATTTCCTTGGCAATATGAGTGCAATGTGTGATGTCAAACCTTGGAGGCTACTCTTACCCTAAAATCCTATTTCTTTGTTTCAGTTTTATACACAATTGTATTCTGTTAGCTAGACAAAAATGAAGGACTGGGCTAAGACTGAAAGGTGGACATGAGGGATATTTCAATGGTCCTCTGCCATAGTGACAAAACATCTAAACATTTTGACTTGCAGTGCTTACACAATGCCAAAGGGACGAAGCATTTTGGGGGCACTGACTGTTTAAATGATAAGGAATTTTTGTTTTGACACATGAGTGAACTGTTTTGGGAGAGGTATGAGCTTTTGCAGGTGAACCATGGTGTTGTGCCGAGCCATCCACGTTATTTTGGCAAAAGCACCAAGAGTGTTGAGAACGTCCGGTCTGTTTCAAGAAATGAGCCAAAGCAACTGAGAAGGATCTTTGCCATTTTCGGGGCACTGACTATTTATATGGGAAAGGAATTTAGTTATGAAGCATGAGTGAACAGTTTTGGGAGAGATATTAGCTTTTGCAAGTGAGCTATAGTGTTGTGCTGAACTGTAAGACTGTTTTGCCAAATGATCTTACAATTTTGAGAATGTAAATTCTGTTTCAAGAAATGAGCCAAACCAATGGAGAAAAACTGTAAACCCTGAAAAGCTTGAGACATGAAATAATAGTCATATATATATATATATATATATATTTTTTTTTAAATGGAACAGAATTGAACCTGTAGACAAAATATTAACAAAAGGTTTGCATATGTGTTTTAGGTTTTGTATAATATATTAGGCTTTTATGGCTCATATTTAGTGAGAATATGGAGCTCATACTCGTACTCAGTTTTATGCAAACTGAGTAAAAATATGCAATTTGGCCAAAAAGTAAGATGAAATTCTGATGCTTTTAATGTAAATCAGTGAGCTCTTTATAGTAGCCTACATACATAAAATACATATCAATTGTTTGTCGGGGGCTAAACATATAATGATATGCAATACAATGATGATTGAGAGATGAACAATTGGATTAAAAGACTAGTGAGTGAAAACTAACGTCATGTTTCCTAATGATATCTCCCAAGGGTAGCATCAGCATGTTCAAAAAAAGCAACGGTCCTAGTACTGAGCCTTGAGGTACTCCACACTGAATTTGTGATTGATATGACACATTTAAAGACCTGATAGTGGTGTTTTCCTCTTCTAGTATACAGCAGTCACATTCCTTATTAAAGGAACACGCCACTTTTTTGAAAATAGGCTAATTTTCCAACTCCCCTAGAGTTAAACGGGTGAGTTTTACCGTTTTTGAATCCATTCAGCCGATCTCCGGGTCTGGCGGTAGCACTTTTAGCATAGCTTAGCATAGATCATTGAATCTGATTAGACCGTTAGCATCTCGCTCAAAAATGACCAGAGAGTTTTAGATATTTTTCCTATTTAAAATTTGACTCTTCTGTAGTTACATCGTGTGCTAAAGCCAACGGAAAATGAAAAGTTGTGATTTTCTAGGCGATATGGCTAAGAACTAGACTGATCTTCCGGCGATTTGATTTCGCCCTGCAGCTCAGTCTGGAAACCTGTACATTCATTTCTACTGCTTCTGTTACACTTTTGCGGGAACCAATCACAGACTGGCTTATCCACCTGGCGTGCTATTGGCGGGTTTAACACGATGGCGGATAGAGAAGCGATGGGTCGTTGACCGTTGATCACGCCTCTTGTGGTCTGATTGGTTGAAGGTCTCTCCGATTGCGCACAGAGTCATTTAATTTATGCTCGTTGATCACGCCTCTTGTGCAGTAGAAAATACAGAGTAGACCCCCCAGACCAATGTTCAATCTTAAATTGAGCTTGGTCTGGTGATAGTGCAATGATATCGGCAGCAAAGTTTCTTGATTATTACGCAGGAATGAGAGTATAGTTCTTAGCCATATCGATCTAGAAAATCACAACTTCATTTTCCAGAGATCGGCTGAATGGATTCGAAAACGGTAAAACTCAACTGTTAAACTCCAGGGAAGTTGGAAAATGAGCCTATTTTCAAAAAAGTGGAGTGTTGCTTTAACAGTCTATGGATATATCGTAGTAAACAGCAATTTATCACTTTTGGTGTTTGCAACAAAGCAAGGAGCGTTTTTGAAATAAATTCCCAAAGTATAAGCAGTGTTTTCTTGTGGGCAGGGAACGTTCACAGCTGTGTCTGTTGTCTAGTCTAGTTTTGTCCAGCCCATCAGCTGTCATTTTAGAGAGCTCACACTAGAATAGAATCCCTCAAAGCTAGAGATGAAACCCGTCACCTTGGAAGAGCTTCGGTAGTATGCTTAACCCTTAAGATATCATGTCAAACCAATGAAATATTAACTGTTTTCAGTGTAATCATAAACAGAATATTGCTCTCTAATAAGTAACACAGTAATGCTGAAAATAATAGCACTTGTTTGTGCTTGCTTGTGAATTGTGCTTGCGTTTTGAGAGAAATTAAACTTTAGGGATGCATTACATTGATCAAAAGTGACAGTAATGTTGCAAAAGAATGATTTCTGAAGGATCATGTGACACTGAAGACTGGAGTAATGATGCTGAAAATTCAGCTTTGATCACAGGAATAAATGACATTTTGCAATATATTCACATAGAAAACAGTTATTTGAAATTGTAATAATATTTCACAATATATTTACTGTATTTTTGATCAAGTAAATGCAGTCTTGTTGAGTATAAGAGACTTCTTTCAAAAACATTAAAACATCTTACAGACCCCAAACTTCTGAATGGTAGATTTTCTGTTCAAGATGCTTTCAAAAATGTCTTGAGATGTAAGATTATGCAACCCAGTGTTATTACAACACTAAAGTGCTCATGTGGTTTTGGCGAGTTCCTGTTTTTACTAAAAACATTAACCAAGAGAATGACAGAAATTTAGCACATTAAAACACAGCTAGGCAACGCACGTCGCTATGCTAGGTATCCAGTAACTGTTATTGATCTTTCCTGACAAACGAAAGGGATCAGTGGCCTAACCGTTGACCTTTGACCCTTAATGGCTTAGTCATGCCAGGATGGCGTGTAGCTCATTTGCACATTTGTGCTGCCCAGCCAGTTCTTCGTGAAAAAAAGTGCCCTTAATTGTGCGTAATGTGCATCTGTATCAAATATTAAAAGTACTGTTTTTTCATAAAAACATGTATTTGCAGACAATATAATATTAATGAAATAAAAGGCCACTTAAGTGTACTTAAAGATAGTACACTTTCATGATTTTATGCAAGGTGCACTTAATAATAATGTAACAGATTTACTTTAAAGTATATTTTAAATCATTACGTTTTAATAATCTTTTGTCATGCTTTAAAGAAGCGCATTTATTTTGATGTGTCGACTAACAGACTAAAGCACATGTAAAGTACTTGATTATAATTTGAACTGTAGCGTGTTATACAATATAAAGATACTTTTAAATGTACAGTACTTAAATGATCAACTTTCAACAGTAATGACATTAAAGTACATTTTAATTGATCATAAATGCTTGTCAGAAGTCATTTTGAACATTTTACATTTACTGTGAAGATTAAGTACGTCAAAAACACTTAATTTCAGTGCTATACATTTTCATTTAATTGCAGTTAAGTGTCTGAAAACATTACATTCAGTTTGCACTTAAGTATATTGTTTTAAAGCATAGTGTTTCCATATAAAGTACTCTTTTTAAATGCATGTACTTTGTTTTCACAAGGGGTTGCTGTTTACTTCATAACACAAGTGCTGTTACTTTACACATTGTGCATTTGGAAATGAATGGAATAGTGTAATATGCCCAAACTGAAAACAAATTCATATAATATGAGCAGCCTTTATTTTGACATGCCACATTGTTATTAATGCTTTTAGGCCTGGTTTCACAAACAAGGCTTAGATTAAGCCAGGATTAGGCTTTAGTTCAATTAGGACATTTTAGTAGCTTTTATAAACGTGACTTAGAAAAAAACTAGGGATGCACAATATATCGGCCACCATATCGGTATTGGCCGATATATGTTCATTTTTTATGTTATCGTTAAATATGATTAAAATCACTTAATCATCAGAGGAAAATACAGTTCAGCGCAACATGTGCAGCGCAAGTCTGTCATATAGACTACATAAAATTATAATAAAAACATTATAATTGTGAGCTTGGGACTGGCTTTTAATGGTGAGACTTTTGTTTTTGTAATCAGGCTCTCAGAAATTGTATACAAATATGGATTTATATTTATTGGCCAATATATCAGTTATCAGCTTTCAAATATAAAGAATTATCGGTTAATGATGTCGACCAAAATTTTTACATTGGTGCATTACTGATGTGCATTTTGAGACAAAACAATGGCATTGACATATTTTAAGATATGGCAGTGCAAGTTGCTTTCAGTTAAAACATGCATTTTAGTCTGGGACTAGGCAAAATGTGGTTAAAAAGTAAAGGTAGTCGAAATGCAGATGCTGATTGATTCACCGTTGTGCTTCTCTTTGCTAGATAAGGATGGAACCCGAGCAGCAAATTCAAAGCCAGTGTAAAACTAATGACCTGCCATCATCTGTGCAAGAAAAAGGACCAGCAGAAACGTCCTCCACATCATCTCCTGCCTTTTCTACACCACCAGCGGCTCCAGCCAGGCCGAGACGGCCTCAGAGGACCCCGCGAGTGGAAGGATCTATTGACGTATCAGAGCCCAAACCTCCAGAATCTCCTAAACCGCATCAGATGACCAGCCATGCTGAACCGGCTGACCCCATCAACTCCGGTAACCCGACAGAAGCTCAATCTCAACTCAATGTTGCTCCAAGTTTGGCTGGACAGAAGATTTCAGGGCATACTGCAGTGGCTCGGAGCCACATCGCAATGAGGGCCGCCTCGCTTCCCCAGACGCCATCATACAAACCGCCAGCTACAGATCACATGTTTCACCCGCAGAGGGCCCTTTCTGTTGCGGGGACCGCTGACACGCAGTCGCAGGTGGTGGAGGATTTCAGGTACCATTTCATCAATTTAGCTCACCCTGAAAGTGTTTTTTGTGATGTAGCAAAATGAATTTTTTTATCTAAACTGAAAATGTATTTTATTTAATAATCAAATAATGTAATAATCAACACTCAAATAAAAGTTGTATATAAACAATTAAAGGGATAGTTCACTCAAAAATGAAAATTAGCCCATAATTTACTCACCCTCAAGTCATCCTAGGTGTATATGACATTCTTCTTTCAGACGGATAAAATCGGAGTTATATTCATGCTAGCCCCGCAAATTTTGCACGTGGAAATAGGCAATTTATGCGGCGAAAGTGCGTCGTATTTGTAAAAATGCGGCCCCCGCATAAATATGCGGACTTTGGCTGATTATGCGTTAAATCACGCGATCGCATAATCGCGCTTTTCTGGAGGGACTGATTATTATGCATACAAAAAATGCGTACAATCCTACACAGCTCGGGTCGTTAGCGACCCTATACAGGCATTCAATTATAATAATTTTATTATTTTTTTCTTGTTATATTGTTTAAAATGGATTGATTGAGGAATACTAAGAAGGTTGATGTCTAACTTAAAAAAATGAATGAGGAGATTTCGGACGTTCCACTGCAGTAGAGGCAGCGCAACTACAACGTAATCCCACCCACTTGAAGTGGTACTACTGCAGTGGAAAAGCAAGCCGAGCCATGCTGTGCCGAGCCGAGTCGTACAACGCAGTGGAAAAGAGCATTATGAGACACTTGTTCACACTGCAGTGAGCTAGATCAGTGGTCATCAACCTTTTCAAGCCAAAGATCCCTGACCTCAGCCTTGATGAAAGGCAAGATCTACCTATAGATTTCCGACACCATCTGTCGAGTTTTTTCTTTGTTTAAACAAACTTATTTGTTGTTTATTTGCTCTACAACAGGCCAAACTGGCCTTAAAATTAGCCATTTGAAATGTGAAGCAACCACTGCATTTTAATCACGATCCAAACAAAGATACACACATGCAGCATGAGCAGTTGTTTTTGATTTAAATTAGATTGCATAATAGATATGCAATATGCATAATAAGACTTAGAGCAAATACAGAATGCTCTGACTTTAGCTCTGTGAAATTGTTACATAAGACTAGGACTGTAATCTCCCAATCGATTAGTCGATTATTAGTCGATATGTTCTGACTCGACCAAAATTCTGATTGGTCGATTTTTTGCCGCGTTCATTTAATCAGTTTTGCCGCGTTCATTTCATCAGTTTGGCCGCGTTCATTTAATCCGTTTTGCCGCGTTCATTTCATCTGCTTGGCTGCTTTAATTTCATCAGCTTGGCCGCGTTCAATTCATCAGGTGGAAAGCACTAATTGCTAATGGGGTGTTTTCAGACCACCCCTGTTTCACAGGTAACAGTCTGTTTTTATTGTTCAACGGTTGGGAAAAAATCCTTCTGAATGTCATTTACACACAGCAAAATAACTATCAATGAAAAATGATGCTAAATAGTGCTTAATACACACATTTAATGCAAATAAATAAAGGGGTTAGAGCATGGGCGTCGGAACCATTGTATGTGGGTGGGACAAGACCCACCCACTTTTTACGATCAATAATATTGGACCCACTCACTTTTATCGTCTCTAACATTCAGCACATGTGTGTTTACCTACCCCTAATCGATAAACACTTATTATTAAACACGTTAGATGATTTATTTCCACTTTTCTAATATTTTCTTCATTTTTATTGAAAATAAATGCCTTTCTGATCTGATATGTGACGGGAAAAGGGAGAAGATTGAGTTTGGCGAAAGGTGGACTCGAACCGCGGGTCGATTTGTGTCAAAACCAGATGCCGTGTGTCTTACCCCTACACTACTGATGCTCTCAATGATATGGCGATTTCCTTAATTTTGTCTTTCCGAACTATACATTTAGCAAGCAAAGCGGTATACCTATTTGTACTTAATGTAATTGGCATATACTCCATTAAAAAATTTCTGAGGACCCACCCAAATTTTTTTTTGCCCCCGACGCCCATGGGTTAGAGTGTGTTTTGGTCTTATTACTGTTCATGAGTGTTTCAACACCCTTCACTAGCCTCCTTCATCCTTCAGTGATTAGTGCTGATCTGTGTTGACATAACCTTGCATGTTTACCAGCCCCTGCTTTATCAGATCTGGGGTTGGATTATTATTCTGCACACACTAATGTTCTCTTCTCCCGTCTCGCGAAAAAGGTTGAAATCTTCTCACGGACACTCATTTAAATAGGCGTTTAGGGAAACAGCACATTGAAAACATACATGAACAGAAACTAGCCAGACGGATTATGTGAAAACGGAAATACGAGACGAAGCTCATCATTTGCTCTTAGCTTAGAGAGGTCAAAGATCAGGGAAGGACTGCATTTTAAGCACATATACACTCCCATACACTTATAAACCTTTTGAGATATTCAAGCACATAAATAGATTAAAAAAGATAGACGTAACATTTATATAAGAGGCTTCTCTTTCTTGGAAATAAAGCTGTGAGGGATGCTGGTGGAGTTATTGAGAAATATATATTGAATATTTCATTGTTTGGATCTTAAATGAGATGATTTATTAGCATGTTTAAACTGCAATGTGATGTGACACAACAAAACTAGGCGGCTCCCATTATAATCAACAAAGCTGTCTACATTGCAAGCTCGTGTAATGATCCTGATGATGTTTAACTTGAACTTGTTTATTCATTAATATGACACAAACCTGAAATCTGTCAATGTCAAACCATCACAGCTTCATTGTTTTAATGTCCCAACTAAAGATATGGAAACACCAGACTGTCCTCCAAAACCCCCAGACTCTATAGGTTGTTTTTCAAGCACCTTATTTACGTTTTAAAGTCATGCCTAGCTGGCGTACAAATAATGACGTCTGTCGTCATGAAATGTCCTTACCAATCAAAATGTGTGTTCATTTCAATGCAATGTGTGGACTTTTTCCCACCATTTGTCATATTTCCATTTAGCAAAAATAATTTTTTATTAACAACTACACAACCCAGTGAAACAATTCAACAATTCTTAGCGAATCATCAGAATATATGAAAATTGCATGTAACAGGAGTGAAGAGGTTTATTGGTGTGTCATTGAAGCTCACATGATTCACCTCATAATATAGTTGCATACTGTACTATCACAGAGGGACTGTAGCCTGTGAACACGCCGCTAATGTGTCTTTCTGCCAACAGGGTGCACATTATCACATGGAACGTGGGCTCGGCCATGCCTCCTGAAGACATCACGGCTTTACTGGGCCTGAATGTTGGCGATGGGAACACAGACATGTATATTATAGGGTGAGAATTACACTGCTTTTATATATATGAAAGCTGCTCAATATAAAAAGCATTGGCTGTAAACCTGTGGATTCTTTTTTGCTAATTTTCTGTGATGAATAGAAGGATTAAAAGAACAGCATTTATTTGAAATCTTATGTAACATCATAAATGTCTTTAATGTCAATTTTGATCAATTTAATTCATCCTGGCTGTATTGATTTCTTAAAAATAAAAATAAAAATAAAAAGTGTTACCGACCCCAATCTTTTGAACAGCAGTGTTTGTGGTCAGAAAGACTTAACCATGTATCATGGTTGATATTGATTGATGCATTTTAGAAAAGCCTCATTGACAAGGAAAGCATGATGTCAGCAACATATCAGATCATGAGACTTTATTAACTTTGTTTCATTATCCTATTAAAAGGATAGTTCACCCAAAAATGAGAATCCTGTCATCATCTGCTCACCCTCGAGTTGTTCCAGACCTGAATTCATTTCTTTTTTCTGCTGAACACAAAAGAAGATGTTTTGAAGAATATGTGTAACCAAACATTTGATGGACCCCATTAACTTCCATATTATTTTTTAAGTCAATGGGGCCCATCAACTGTTTGGTTACCCATATTCTTCAAAACATCTTCACTCTAAAATCTATGGGGTTATTTCTGTTACCCAGACTGCTGGGTTCTGCCTGTTTGGTCATTTTGTATGCCCTCATAAACTACCCAGCCCGCTGGGTTATAGTAACCCACTGCTAGTTTGCCAAACTGGATTTAACTGGACTGGTAACAGTCATTTTGTCTTCTGTTCAGTTGTCACTTTCTAAATGTTTTGTGATGTGCCATTAAATAAAATTATTTCATTTTGACTGTTTAATGTCCATTCAGTTCCTAAATTACACTCTAAAAATACTGGGTTAAAACAGCCCAATCACTGGGTTAAAACAGCCCAATCGCTGGGTTAAAACAGCCCAATCACTGGGTTAAAACAACCCATTCGCTGGGTTAAAACAGCCCAATCACTGGGTTAAAACAGCCCAATCGCTGGGTTAAAACAGCCCAATCACTGGGTTAAAACAACCCATTCGCTGGGTTAAAACAACCCAATCGCTGGGTTAAAACAGCCCAATCGCTGGGTTAAAACAGCCCAATCGCTGGGTTAAAAAAAAGCATTCGCTGGGTTAAAACAACGCATTCGCTGGGTTAAAACAACCCAATCGCTGGGTTAAAACAGCCCAATCGCTGGGTTAAAAAAGCCCAATCGCTGGGTTAAAACAGCCCAATCGCTGGGTTAAAACAACGCATTCGCTGGGTTAAAACAACCCATTCGCTGGGTTAAAACAGCCCAATTGCTGGGTTAAAACAGCCCAATTGCTGGGTTAAAACAACCCATTCGCTGGGTTAAAACAGCCCAATCGCTGGGTTAAAACAACCCATTCGCTGGGTTAAAACAGCCCAATCGCTGGGTTAAACAGCCCATTCACTGGGTTAAAACAACCCATTCGCTGGGTTAAAACAGCCCATTTGCTGGGTTAAAACAGCCCATTCTCCGGGTTAAAACAGCCCAATCGCTGGGTTAAAACAGCCCATTCTCCGGGTTAAAACAGCCCATTCTCCGGGTTAAAACAACCCATTCGCTGGGTTAAAACAACCCATTCGCTGGGTTAAAACAACCCATTCGCTGGGTTAAAACAACCCATTCGCTGGGTTAAAACAACCCATTCGCTGGGTTAAAACAGCCCATTCGCTGGGTTAAAACAGCCCAATCGCTGGGTTAAAACAACCCATTCGCTGGGTTAAAACAACACATTCGCTGGGTTAAAACAGCCCAATCGCTGGGTTAAAACAGCCCATTCGCTGGGTTAAAACAGCCCAATCGCTGGGTTAAAACAGCCCATTCTCCGGATTAAAACAGCCCATTCACTGGGTTAAAACAACCCATTCGCTGGGTTAAAACAACCCATTCGCTGGGTTAAAACAACCCATTCGCTGGGTTAAAACAGCCCAATCGCTGGGTTAAAACAACCCATTCGCTGGGTTAAAACAGCCCAATTGCTGGGTTAAAACAACCCATTCGCTGGGTTAAAACAGCCCAATCGCTGGGTTAAAACAACCCATTCGCTGGGTTAAAACAGCCCATTCGCTGGGTTAAAACAGCCCAATCGCTGGGTTAAACAGCCCATTCACTGGGTTAAAACAACCCATTCGCTGGGTTAAAACAGCCCATTCGCTGGGTTAAAACAGCCCATTCTCCGGGTTAAAACAGCCCAATCGCTGGGTTAAAACAGCCCATTCTCCGGGTTAAAACAGCCCATTCACTGGGTTAAAACAACCCATTCGCTGGGTTAAAACAATAACAACCCATTCGCTGGGTTAAAACAGCCCAATCGCTGGGTTAAAACAACCCATTCGCTGGGTTAAAACAACCCATTCGCTGGGTTAAAACAGCCCAATTGCTGGGTTAAAACAGCCCATTCGCTGGGTTAAAACAGCCCAATCGCTGGGTTAAAACAGCCCATTCTCCGGATTAAAACAGCCCATTCACTGGGTTAAAACAACCCATTCGCTGGGTTAAAATAACCCATTCGATGGGTTAAAACAACCCATTCGCTGGGTTAAAACAGCCCAATCGCTGGGTTAAAACAACCCATTCGCTGGGTTAAAACAGCCCAATTGCTGGGTTAAAACAACCCATTCGCTGGGTTAAAACAACCCATTCGCTGGGTTAAAACAGCCCAATCGCTGGGTTAAAACAACCCATTCGCTGGGTTAAAACAGCCCATTCGCTGGGTTAAAACAGCCCAATCGCTGGGTTAAACAGCCCATTCACTGGGTTAAAACAACCCATTCGCTGGGTTAAAACAGCCCATTCGCTGGGTTAAAACAGCCCATTCTCCGGGTTAAAACAGCCCAATCGCTGGGTTAAAACAGCCCATTCTCCGGGTTAAAACAGCCCATTCACTGGGTTAAAACAACCCATTCGCTGGGTTAAAACAATAACAACCCATTCGCTGGGTTAAAACAACCCATTCGCTGGGTTAAAACAGCCCATTCGCTGGGTTAAAACAGCTCAATCGCTGGGTTAAAACAGCCCATTCGCTGGGTTAAAACAGCCCATTCACTGGGTTAAAACAACCCAATTGCTGGGATTGTCAATTTTCAACCCAAGTTGGGTTGTTTTTAACCCAGTATTTTTTAGAGTGCACCAGTATATATATAATTACATTTATATGGCCTAAATAAAATATATAAATAGCATTTGCTGCAATGAAATGGAAATAACCATTGATGAGGTTTCAGCATTTAGTCATTATGAGCAGATTGTTCTGTACAATATTTACCCAGCGCTGGGTTGCCAAATAGGTTGTTTTTAACCCAGCCATTTCAAAGTGTTCAGCAGAAGAAAGAAATTCATACTGATGTGAAACAACTTGAGGGTAAGAAAATAAAGACAGGATTTCCATTTCTTTGGTGAACTATCCCATTAATTGCATCAGTAGGACGTCTGATCTGTACACTGGAGCATAGCTGAAGGCATGACAATAATTAAGCAAGTGTTGATCAAATAGTTATGTTATGATGCTATAATATGATGATCATAATCCTGTACATGACCTATGCATAAGCACAGTACAGATATAATCTACCGCCTGCCTCAAGGTCTCTTCTTCTACATCTCCCTTCTGATAATTTGAGCTTTACTGACTGGCATTTTCTTCTCTCCTGTGTTGTTTTTACGCTTCTTCTCTCAGCTTACAGGAAGTGAACTCAATGATCAACAAACGACTGAAAGATGTTCTTTTCACTGACCAGTGGAGCGAGGTCTGCATGGACGCTCTCAGCCCCTTTGGATATGTACTGGTCAGTAATGTTCCCCTTAGCCACACAGTACGCGCGCACACACACACACACACACACACACACATAGAGTTGTCATTAAAGCCTCAGGGCTCACATTATGTAATACTGACTGAGTGGCTGGCTGAGGAAAATCTCTTTGCTGGTCTTTGTCTCTGTCATGTGGTGCATGTTTCTATTTTCAGTCATTTTGACTCCTCCTTCATCTTATGTGCCGTTATTTTCATTGTGGAAAAATAATAATGTGGCATACTACAGATCTTTATTGTTGATTACAGTAAATAGTGTCAGCATACATGAAATACTGCAGGGTGAGCGGTATGCTAATATTATATTCTGAATATTGCCCACGTCTCTCTCTGGAGGGATGTTAAAATGTCACTTCTGTTTAATTAATCACACTGTAAACGAAGGTCCAGTGGAGCTCATGGGTAGGCATTTTAGTATCATTGCTATACTATTGTAGTTGTAATAGTTAATAGTGTAGATCATATTTTGAATTGTATCCTATTTTCTGTTTTCACTTTAATTTTAGTTAAAGTTTTATTAATTTTGTTGTGTGTTTTTGTCTTTTTTATTAGTTTGAGCTTTTCAGCTTTTAAATATTTCTATATAGTTTTTATGAATTTGTATTTATTAGTTTTAGTTATTTTAGTATTTTGTTAAAAATGTAGTAACTACATGTTTTTATGGTTTTAGTTAACAATAATAACCCACGACATATTTATTAATGTTTTTTTTGATTAGCATCTTTTTATATTTTCAGTCTTCATTTCCATTTTAGTTTTAGTCATTTTGTTTGGCTTTTGTATGAAAGCTTGTTTTTTCCACGAAATAAAACAATTAAAAAAATAATTGTGACTTTTTATCTCACAATTCAAATACAATTTAAACTAATATAAAAAGTCACATTTAGCTTTTTAGTTTTTTTTTATTCAGTGGCGGAAACAAGCTTCCATACTTTTGTCATTTTTATTCATTTTTTTTAATATTTCCTTTTTAGCTTTAATCAATTTTTCATCTCGGTTTTAGTTTTAATCATTTTAAAACTTATTCGTTTAGTTGCCATGACAACATTTTCAATTTTCATTTAAGTTTTTTTAAGTACATTTTTTTTATATATTTTATTTCAGCTTTAAAAAAAAAAAAATGCTGGGTTGTTTCAACCCATTTTTGGATCAAATTTATACACAGGGTTTAAAACAAAGTTCCTCTGCTTGTTGGATTGGGTAAAGGATTCTGATAGCCAGCCTCTCATTGGCTAGCTGTTAGCCAATCAGAGTCAAGCAGCTTAGCTCGTTGAATATTAATGAGAACTGGCAAAGTCTTCCTGCAGGCTTTCTATACCACGCTATCATGGCTTGAAACAAGGTAACCAAGGCATTTTTTCCACAAAAAATGTTACAGAGTCAATGGTAGAACTTCAGACATAATTTAAAACTAAAAAATTTTAACTAACGGTTGGGTTTGTCCATATTTGACCCAGCATTTTGTAGAGTGAATTAATGAAAACAATTCTTACTAGTTTTGGTTACCAATAACAACATTTAAAATAGTAGTATGGTTGTATCCCATTCCATACTGACATATTTTATCAAGATTTTCCTATAGGGTTTTTCAATTAAAGCCTGTGGTAAGCATAACTTGACAGCAATTGCACACACCCATAGCGAAAACACAGTTGTTGTTTTTTTAAAATGAAAGCAGTTCATTTCATTTTTGAAAGCATAAGTTTTGAGTGTGCAGTTTACACTGTAGAACATGTTTAAGTATCGTCAAGTTATGTTGGATTTTAGGATATTTACCTCTAAATTATCCAAAACTAAGGTGTAACCACTAGATGGCTGTGTAGCCCTATATTTAAATTTATAAACAGTTACTATTGAGAACATTGTTTTCAGACACAATACTTACTTGCATTTGGATATATATTTAGACATTATTAAAGACTACTTTTCATAAAAATTGACATTTAACAGCTTTATTGGCATGGTAAAAAAGGCTTACATTGCCAAAGCATTGACAGCTCTCTGAACCAATGGTGTTGCTCAGGCAGTGATTGACAGCTCTCCTAACCAATGGTGTTGCTCAGGCAGTGATTGACAGCTCTCTGAACCAATGGTGTTGCTCAGGCAGTGATTGACAGCTCTCCTAACCAATGGTGTTGATCAAGTCAAGTCAAGTCAACTTTATTTATATAGCGCTTTTAACAATGTAGATTGTTTCAAAGCAGCTTTACAGTGTTAAACAGCAAAATAATGCAGCCTAATTTTATTCAGCTGTATAGCCATTTGATGTCATCAGTTCATTTCAATTTCCATACGGTGACAGTGTGGGCTTTAGATCAATAATTAGATCAGTAATTTAGTTTACATGGTTAAATTAGTTTATTAATTAGATTTATTTTGATGTTTAGTTGAAAAATATAGTGTCCCCAACTGAGCACGCCAAGCCAGAGGCAACAGTGGCAAGGAAACCAAAACCCCATCAGGTGACCTAATGGAGAAAAATAAACCTTGGGAGAAACCAGGCTCAGTCGGGGTGCCAGTTCTCCTCTGGCCAATTTACAAACAACGTATTATTATTATTATTCTGGCTGCTTTACAGGTCAGAGGTCATAATAGATCGGAATATTCAAAGGACCGGAGGCAACACGCTGGAGACGGGTTTATTGAGGATGATGTTGATTAAATAATTATTAAAGTGCAATATTCGAATGATCGGAGGCAACACGCTGGAGACGGGTTTATTGCGGATGACATATCGATATAAGTATTATTTAATGATAATATTCGAACAATCGGAGTCATCACGCTGGTGACGGGTTTATTTAGATGCCGTGTCGATGAGGCAGTTGCAGGGGGAGGATAATTGACACGGTCTCTGCAGACACTTCGGGGTCCTGTGTTGGTCTTCTCTGGTCCACCATCTGATTAGGATACGGCCCAGATCTGGCTGACTGCAGTAAACCTCGGGATAAAACAGAGAGAATATCATTAGCGTAGATGCCATTCTTCTGATGATGTAACGAGTACATCAGGTGTTATGGGAAGTGTTCCCGGTTCCGGCTGACCTAGTTAATGCAGCCTAACAATCAATTAATTGATAAAGTGTTTTATGTGTATGCCACAGTAAAGAGATGTGTTTTTAGTCTAGATTTAAACTGACAGAGTGTGTCTGCTTCCCGAACAGTGCTAGGAAGACTGTTCCAGAGTTTAGGAGCTAAATAGGAAAAGGATCGACCGCCTGCAGTTGATTTGGATATTCTCGGTATTAACAACTGGCCAGAATTTAGAGATCGCAGTAGACGTGATGGAGTATAATATGTTAAGAGCTCGCTCAAGTATTGGGGAGCTAAACCATTTAGTGCTTTGTAAGTAATAAGCAAGATTTTAAAATGTATGCGATGTTTAATAGGTAGCCAGTGCAATGTTGACAGAACTGGGCTAATATGGTCATACTTCCTGGTTCTAGTAAGTACTCGAGCTGCTGCGTTTTGGACCAGCTGGAGTTTATTTATTAAGCGAGCAGGGCAACCACCCAATAGAGCATTACAATAATCTAGCCTTGAGGTCATGAACGCATGAACTAACTGTTCAGCATTTTGCATTGAGAGCATGTGCCGTAATTTTGATATATTTTTAAGATGGTAGAAAGCAGTTTTACAGATACTAGAAACGTGGCTTTCAAACGAAAGATTGGTATCAAAGAGCACACCCAGGTTCCTCACTGACGACGAAGACTTGACAGAGCAGCCATCAAGTGTTAGACAGTATTCTAGGTTACTACTTGTGGAGCTTTTTTGTCCAATAATTAAAAATTCAGTTTTTTCTGAATTGAGTTGCAGGAAATTACCAGTCATCCAATGTTTTATGGCGGCTATGCATTCCGTTAATCTTGTGAATTGGTAAATTTCTTCAGGGCGTGAAGAAATATAGAGCTGAGTATCGTCAGCATAACAATGAAAACTAATGCCATGCTTCCTAATAATATCTCCCAGTGGTAGCATGTACAGGGTGAAGAGTAGCGGTCCTAGCACTGAGCCTTGTGGTACTCCATACTGAACTTGCGATCGGTGTGACATCTCTTCATTTACTGCTACAAACTGATAACGGTCGCATAGGTATGATTTAAACCATGATAAAGCAATTCCACTAATACCTACATAATTTTCGAGTCTATTCAAAAGAATGTTGTGGTCGATGGTATCAAATGCAGCGCTAAGATCGAGTAACACTAATAGAGAGATACAGCCACGATCGGATGATAAGAGTAAATCATTTGTAACTCTGATGAGAGCAGTCTCAGTACTATGATACGGTCTAAATCCTGACTGGAAATCCTCACAGATACCATTTCTTTCTAAAAAGGAACATAATTGTGAAGACACTGCCTTTTCAAGTATTTTTGACAGAAAGGGTAGATTTGAGATTGGTCTATAATTGACTAATTCTGTAGGATCAAGTTGCGGTTTTTTAATAAGTGGTTTAATAATAGCCAACTTAAAAGTTTTCGGTACATATCCTAATGACAAAGATGAATTAATGATATTAAGAAGAGGATCTATGACCTCTGGTAGCATCTCTTTTAATAGCCTAGTCGGTACAGGGTCAAGCATACATGTTGTTGATTTTGATGATTTAACGAGTTTAGCCAATTCTTCTTCTCCTATAGCAGTGAATGAGTGTAATTTTTCCTCAGTGACACTACAATGCTCTGTCTGATGTGATACTGTAGTAGACGGCTGCATGGTTAAAATTTTCTTCCTAATATTATCAATTTTACATGTGAAGAAGTTCATAAAGTCATTACTGCTGTGCTGTTTACAAACATCAGAAGTTGAAGCTTTATTTTTGGTTAATTTAGCCACTGTATCGAATAAATACCTTGGGTTGTGTTTGTTTTCTTCCAAGAGAGTTGAGAAATAAGCGGATCTAGCAGTTTTTACGGCCTTTCTGTATGCGATCATGTGGTCTTTCCACGAATTTCGAAAGACCTCTAGTTTTGTTTTCTTCCAGCTGCGCTCCATTTTTCTGGCTGCTGTTTTAAGGGCCCGGGTGTGCTCGTTGTACCACGGCGTTGGACTATTTTCTTTAATCTTCTTTAAGCGCAGAGGAGCAACTGTGTCTAAAGTACTGGAAAAGAGAGAGTCAATAGTTTCTGTTGCAACATCGAGTTCTTCTATGCTATCTGGGTTGCTGAGGAGATGATACTGATGAGGAAGAGTATTTAAAAAGCAATCTTTAGTAGCGGCAGTGATTGTCCTGCCATTTTTGAAACGAGGGGGCGGCTTTGCAACTTTAGCTAAATTAAGTATACAAGATACTAAGTAATGATCTGAGATGTCATCGCTCTGCTGCAGAATTTCAACGGTATCAACATTAATTCCATGTGACAATATTAGGTCTAAAGTATGATTATGGCGATGAGTGGGTCCTGACACGTGTTGCCTAACTCCAATAGAGTTTAGTGTATCTTTAAATGCTAATCCTAATACGTCTTTTTCGTTGTCTACATGGATATTAAAATCACCAACAATTAGTACTTTATCTACGGCCAGTACTAATTCTGATAGAAAGTCAGCAAATTCTTTGATAAAGTCTGTATTATGCCCTGGTGGCCTGTATACAGTAGCTAACACCAATGTTGAACGGGTTTTGTCATGTACACTACATAGCGTTACATAAAGCACCAAAACTTCGAAGGAATTATATTTGAAACTAGACTTCTGAGTAATACTGAAGATATCATTATAAATTACAGCAACCCCTCCCCCTTTACCTTTCAGACGCGGCTCATGTTTATAACAATAATCTTGGGGGGTGGACTCATTTAAGGTAATGTAGTCGTCAGGTTTTAGCCAGGTTTCTGTCAAACACAGCACATCAAGATTATTATCTTTAATAATATCATTAACAATAAGCGCTTTTGGGGAAAGGGATCTAATATTCAGCAACCCAAGCTTTATCAATTGTTCATCTGTATTATTTATTTTGTTTATTTGTTGGACATCAATTAAATTTTTACTGTTGAATGGTTTTGATGTTTTTTTGTATTTACTAATTCGGGGAACAGACACAGTCTCTATATGATAATATCTCGGTGAAAGAGTCTCTATGTGCTGGGATTTATCTGACTCCGGTGACGTGAGACAGCTAGCAGACGGTCGGTTTAGCCAGTTTGTCTGCTTCCTGACCTGGGCCCTAGTGAGTCAAGGTTTAGCTCTAAGACTATGTGCCAAATTACTAGAGAGAAGAGCGGCACCACCCCAGGAGGGATGGATGCCATCCTTCTTCAACAGGTCAGGTCTGCCCCAAAAACTTTTCCAATTGTCTATGAACCCTATGTTATTTTGCAGACACCACTTAGACAACCAGCCATTGAGTGATGATAGCCTGCTAACTATCTCATCACTCCTTCTAACGGGGAGCGGACCAGAACAATAAACAGCCTCTGACATCGTACTAGCGAGTTCACACACCTCTTTAATGTTAATTTTGGTGATCTCCGACTGGCGAAGTCGAACATCATTAGTGCCGACGTGAATAATAATCTTAGAGAATTTACGATTAGCTTTAGCCAGCACTTTTAAATTTGCTTTGATGTCAGGCGCTCTGGCTCCCGGTAAACAAGTGACTATGGTGGCTGGTATCTTCACATTCCGTGTAATAGAATCGCCAATGACTAGGGCACTTTCAACAGGATACTCAGTGGGTGCTTCACTGAGAGGGGAGAACCTGTTTGATGTTCTAACCGGAACGGAAAAGCGGTTTTTTGGTCTGCGACTATGCTGCCTCACTGTCACCCAGTTGCCCTGCTGCGAGGGCCCTGCAGCCGGAACCGAAGAATGTACAGAGTTCACTAAGCTATTCACATCCAAATCAGTGTCTAAAGCTGTTACATCCTCACTACTCTCAGATAAAGTATGGATGCGTGTTTCTAATTCTGAAATCTTCTCCGTCAGCCTAACTATCTCCTTACATTTATCACATGTGAAGCCCTGTTCGCCAGCGGAGAAGCCTATACTGAACATGCAGCATGAAGTGCAAGTGATAATGACAGGAGAAGACATGACTTACCGTATTTGTTGATTAATCCAATTTACCACTTACCACAATCGTATGCTGGACACTATTTACTAATCCAACTAATGAACTCAGAGAGCAGGAGACCCGGGTGCAGAGATGATAAGCTAACAGGCTAGCGAAATGCTAACGTGTGATGGTGATTTAGATTAAAAGCTAGCGATGTCAAATTTAACGTGATAGGCAATTTTTAAACAATTTATGGTGATGAGTAAGTTATATTTAGCAGTAGAATAAAGAGGAAATATCAAGATAAAGATTCAAACGTGAGCAAGGCTGTACAGAGCTACAAACAGGCACACAGGAGGCACACAGGAGACAGGAGCAATCGATCAGGCAGGCAGGATCAGGCAGGAGCAATCAACCCACCAGGCAGTGATTAACAGCCCACCAGGCAGTGATTAACAGCTCTTCGAACCAATGACCAAAATCTCTCTGATCCAAAAGTCACAAACCACATTCGACAACATATAAAAACGCAATAATCTTTAAAGTAATTTTAAGAATAAAGGTGGAAATTGAAAAACATGTTGAGCTGTGTCATCTTAAATTCCAATGCAACACCCTAAAATTCGAGAGCAAGCGATTATTTAGCACTCAGGTTGTGTGTTATTTACCCGGCTCTGTTTCAAGCCAATGAATGAACCTGATTCAGGACATTTGTTCAGTCGGCTGATCTCCCGTCTTCTCTCTGTGTGTAGGTCACGTCTCAGAGGATGCAGGGAATGCTGCTGCTGGTCTTTGCCAAGTACTTTCACCTGCCTTTCCTGAGAGGCATTCAAACACAGACCACTCGCACCGGCCTCGGGGGAATCTGGGTACGTTATCTGCACTTGATGGGGTGCAATCTCATGCTTTCCCTTCCTGAAGTCACTGTGCGGTTATGCACCGTTTCTGTATCTAATTATCTCTCAGCTGATGTGTGGAACGGTTTACGTCTTCATGTGCAGATATGAAAGGTTACAGGAACCTGTTAACAGGGTTCTGTCAAATATCTCATGCAGTGAGCTGCTGAAATATTAATAATGTGCTGAACACCTAATGAATATAAAATTATGCCATCATAATGATAAACTCACCTCTCATAACAGTGTCAAACGCTAGAACAAAGTACATGAAGCCAGTATTAATAAGTTATAAAGTCACATTCATCTGAATTCATTGAGCATAAACTTCTATAAGCAGATTTATCTTGTAGTCTTTAAACCTTTCATGCATGAATTATGATAGCATCAGTCAGGATTTTTTTCCTGTGTTTTTATTGCTCTTATGGCATGAAAAACAAGATTTGAAATGAATTATTTTTGACACATTTTCCACAGATTTTCAGATGTCCACTTGAGGGGACAGGTTTTAACTGAAGAGAGACTGTATTAAACATAATACAGTAATAACACAACAATATTGTGTGTTTTTAACAAACCAATTAATAAAATTATATAAAATCATGTGTAAACTATAAAATATATACAAAAAAATAAACGCAAAATATTGCAAATGCAATTGAACTTCATACAAGTTGAACATGAGGACGTGATTCCATCAGAGATCTCTACAACCTGTCAAGGTACAACTCTGTGGAAACCCAACTCAATGTAGAAAATGTTCACGCTCCATCCAGTCTACCAGAGTATGTCGATTTACCCTTGTTAGCTGATGATAATTCAAGATGGACACATTTCTACCATAGCTCTCCCCTGAGAAAACCTAGCGATCAGGTGTTTTCAAACTTATCTGACATGAGCAGTGTTGGGGGTGTAACGCATTACAAGTAACATGCATTACGTAATCAGATTACTTTTAATGTAAGGAGTAAAGTAACATATTACAAGTAACATGCATTACGTAATCAGATTACTTTTGATGTAAGGAGTAAAGTAACATATTACAAGTAACATGCATTACGTAATCAGATTACTTTTGATGTAAGGAGTAAAGTAACATATTACAAGTAACAGGCATTACATAATCAGATTACTTTTGATGTAAGGAGCAAAGTAACATATTACAAGTAACATGCATTACGTAATCAGATTACTTTTGATGTAAGGAGTAAAGTAACATATTACAAGTAATGTGCATTACGTAATCAGATTACTTTTAATGTAAGGAGTAAAGTAACGCATTACAAGTAACAGGCATTACATAATCAGATTACTTTTGATGTAAGGAGTAAAGTAACGCATTACAAGTAACATGCATTACATAATCAGATTACTTTTGATGTAAGGAGTGAAGTAACACATTACAAGTAATGTGCATTACGTAATCAGATTACTTTTGATGTAAGGAGTAAAGTAACACATTACAAGTAATGTGCATTACGTAATCAGATTACTTTTGATGTAAGGAGTAAAGTAACATATTACAAGTAACAGGCATTACATAATCAGATTACTTTTGATGTAAGGAGCAAAGTAACATATTACAAGTAACATGCATTACGTAATCAGATTACTTTTGATGTAAGGAGTAAAGTAACATATTACAAGTAATGTGCATTACGTAATCAGATTACTTTTAATGTAAGGAGTAAAGTAACGCATTACAAGTAACAGGCATTACATAATCAGATTACTTTTGATGTAAGGAGTAAAGTAACGCATTACAAGTAACATGCATTACATAATCAGATTACTTTTGATGTAAGGAGTAAAGTAACACATTACAAGTAATGTGCATTACGTAATCAGATTACTTTTGATGTAAGGAGTAAAGTAACGCATTACAAGTAACAGGCATTACATAATCAGATTACTTTTGATGTAAGGAGTAAAGTAACATATTACAAGTAACATGCATTACGTAATCAGATTACTTTTGATGTAAGGAGTAAAGTAACATATTACAAGTAACAGGCATTACATAATCAGATTACTTTTGATGTAAGGAGCAAAGTAACATATTACAAGTAACATGCATTACGTAATCAGATTACTTTTGATGTAAGGAGTAAAGTAACATATTACAAGTAATGTGCATTACGTAATCAGATTACTTTTAATGTAAGGAGTAAAGTAACGCATTACAAGTAACAGGCATTACATAATCAGATTACTTTTGATGTAAGGAGTAAAGTAACGCATTACAAGTAACATGCATTA
This sequence comes from Romanogobio albipinnatus, assembly GCA_023566225.1. NCBI lineage: Eukaryota > Metazoa > Chordata > Actinopteri > Cypriniformes > Gobionidae > Romanogobio > Romanogobio albipinnatus. Next base: position 66,246,551 of record CM042242.1, on the reverse strand, counting down.
CATAATCAGATTACTTTTGATGTAAGGAGTAAAGTAACGCATTACAAGTAACAGGCATTACATAATCAGATTACTTTTGATGTAAGGAGTAAAGTAACACATTACAAGTAATGTGCATTACGTAATCAGATTACTTTTGATGTAAGGAGTAAAGTAACGCATTACAAGTAACAGGCATTACATAATCAGATTACTTTTGATGTAAGGAGTAAAGTAACATATTACAAGTAACATGCATTACGTAATCAGATTACTTTTGATGTAAGGAGTAAAGTAACATATTACAAGTAACAGGCATTACATAATCAGATTACTTTTGATGTAAGGAGCAAAGTAACATATTACAAGTAACATGCATTACGTAATCAGATTACTTTTAATGTAAGGAGTAAAGTAACATATTACAAGTAACAGGCATTACATAATCAGATTACTTTTGATGTAAGGAGTAAAGTAACATATTACAAGTAATGTGCATTATGTAATCAGATTACTTTTAATGTAAGGAGTAAAGTAACACATTACAAGTAACAGGCATTACGTAATCAGATTACTTTTGATGTAAGGAGTAAAGTAACACATTACAAGTAATGTGCATTACGTAATCAGATTACTTTTGATGTAAGGAGTAAAGTAACACATTACAAGTAATGTGCATTACATAATCAGATTACTTTTGATGTAAGGAGTAAAGTAACACATTACAAGTAACAGGCATTACGTAATCAGATTACTTTTGATGTAAGGAGTAAAGTAACACATTACAAGTAATGTGCATTACGTAATCAGATTACTTTTGATGTAAGGAGTAAAGTAACACATTACAAGTAATGTGCATTACGTAATCAGATTACGTTTGATGTAAGGAGTAAAGTAACACATTACAAGTAACAGGCACTACATAATCAGATTACTTTTGATGTAAGGAGTAAAGTAACACATTACAAGTAACATGAATTACATAATCAGATTACTTTTGATGTAAGGAGTAAAGTAACACATTACAAGTAACAGGCATTATATAATCCGATTACTTTTAATGTAAGGAGTAAAGTAACACATTACAAGTAATGTGCATTACGTAATCAGATTACTTTTGATGTAAGGAGTAAAGTAACACATTACAAGTAACATTCATTACATAATCAGATTACTTTTAATGTAAGGAGTAAAGTAACATATTACAAGTAATGTGCATTACGTAATCAGATTACTTTTAATGTAAGGAGTAAAGTATGTGTTACTTGTTATCTGATAATTCAAGATGGACACATTTCTACCATTGCTCTCCCCTGAGAAAACCTAGCGATCGGGTGTTTTCAAACTTATCTGACATGAGCAGTGTTGGGGGTGTAACGCATTACAAGTAACATGCATTACGTAATCAGATTACTTTTGATGTAAGGAGTAAAGTAACACATTACAAGTAACAGGCATTACATAATCAGATTACTTTTAATGTAAGGAGTAAAGTAACATTACAAGTAATGTGCATTACGTAATCAGATTACTTTTGATGTAAGGAGTAAAGTAACACATTACAAGTAACAGGCATTACGTAATCAGATTACTTTTGATGTAAGGAGTAAAGTAACACATTACAAGTAACAGGCATTACGTAATCAGATTACTTTTGATGTAAGGAGTAAAGTAACATATTACAAGTAATGTGCATTACGTAATCAGATTACTTTTGATGTAAGGAGTAAAGTAACACATTACAAGTAACAGGCATTACGTAATCAGATTACTTTTGATGTAAGGAGTAAAGTAACACATTACAAGTAACAGGCATTACGTAATCAGATTACTTTTGATGTAAGGAGTAAAGTAACACATTACAAGTAATGTGCATTACGTAATCAGATTACTTTTGATGTAAGGAGTAAAGTAACACATTACAAGTAATGTGCATTACGTAATCAGATTACGTTTGATGTAAGGAGTAAAGTAACACATTACAAGTAACAGGCACTACATAATCAGATTACTTTTGATGTAAGGAGTAAAGTAACACATTACAAGTAACATGAATTACATAATCAGATTACTTTTGATGTAAGGAGTAAAGTAACACATTACAAGTAACAGGCATTATATAATCCGATTACTTTTAATGTAAGGAGTAAAGTAACACATTACAAGTAATGTGCATTACGTAATCAGATTACTTTTGATGTAAGGAGTAAAGTAACACATTACAAGTAACATTCATTACATAATCAGATTACTTTTAATGTAAGGAGTAAAGTAACATATTACAAGTAATGTGCATTACGTAATCAGATTACTTTTAATGTAAGGAGTAAAGTATGTGTTACTTGTTATCTGATAATTCAAGATGGACACATTTCTACCATTGCTCTCCCCTGAGAAAACCTAGCGATCGGGTGTTTTCAAACTTATCTGACATGAGCAGTGTTGGGGGTGTAACGCATTACAAGTAACATGCATTACGTAATCAGATTACTTTTGATGTAAGGAGTAAAGTAACACATTACAAGTAACAGGCATTACATAATCAGATTACTTTTAATGTAAGGAGTAAAGTAACATTACAAGTAATGTGCATTACGTAATCAGATTACTTTTAATGTAAGGAGTAAAGTAACATTACAAGTAATGTGCATTACATAATCAGATTACTTTTGATGTAAGGAGTAAAGTAACACATTACAAGTAACATACATTACATAATCAGATTACTCTCGATGTTTTAAGGAGTAAAGTAACATATTACAAATAACATTCATTACATAATCAGATTACTTTTAATGTAAGGAGTAAAGTAACACATTACAAGTAACATGCATTACATAATCAGATTACTTTTAATGTAAGGAGTAAAGTAACACATTACAAGTAACATGCATTACATAATCAGATTACTTTTAATGTAAGGAGTGAAGTAACACATTACAAGTAACAGGCATTACGTAATCAGATTACTTTTAATGTAAGGAGTGAAGTAACACATTACAAGTAACAGGCATTACGTAATCAGATTACTTTTAATGTAAGGAGTAAAGTAACACATTACAAGTAACAGGCATTACATAATCAGATTACTTTTAATGTAAGGAGTGAAGTAACACATTACAAGTAACATGCATTACATAATCAGATTACTTTTAATGTAAGGAGTGAAGTAACACATTACAAGTAACAGGCATTACATAATCAGATTACTTTTAATGTAAGGAGTGAAGTAACACATTACAAGTAACATACATTAAGTAATCAGATTACTTTTAATGTAAGGAGTGAAGTAACACATTACAAGTAACATACATTACGTAATCAGATTACTTTTAATGTAAGGAGTGAAGTAACACATTACAAGTAACATACATTACGTAATCAGATTACTTTTAATGTAAGGAGTAAAGTAACACATTACAAGTAACATGCATTACATAATCAGATTACTTTTAATGTAAGGAGTGAAGTAACACATTACAAGTAACATACATTACGTAATCAGATTACTTTTTGATGTTAATGCAAATTACATTAACACAAATACATTTATTTGCAGTCAAAAGGGTTACTGCAGATTAAGTTTTTTTTTTTTAAACAGTCACAGTAATAGTATGAATTGTATCTGAAATATAGCTAGTGATGCATGATGTCCAATTTTGTGGACAGATGATTCATCAGAATTTCCTCCCAATCTAAAATCAATACCTGGAAAATGTAACTGTGATATGACTTATAAGATATTGCCTGATGCTACAACATTTTTTACCTGCAAGAGTCTCCTAGGATAGAAGGAATGGAGGGATATTCCGGAGCAACTTGGCATTTCTGACTAGCCACTGTAGAGGTTGATGTGCAACTATGCCATCAGAACCTAGCCTGACAAGCCAGACCCATAAACGGTTGTCTTTCAAATTCCCTCTGCACGCAATAGGATAGGGCTACAACCAACCAGAGCAACGAAGAAGGTGAAGCGGAGCTAGTTGATAGATTAAACTTTCGCCGTATCCGGTCGGCAAAACTCTGAACACATCTTCC